>FWCC01000528.1:0-56685 GCA_900169235.1 Zarea fungicola | reverse complement strand
CGGGTAGGGGGTGTTTGACGTTATATAGATATAGAGCGAGTGGCAATAATACGCAGCGGCAAGTTTTTCTTTATTTAAAGTAGAATCACATTCTACTCTCTGCTAAGAAGCCTTATCCTGGTTACGGTGTGGTCTCTTATATTGCATTGATATCGCTGGAAGGCGAAAATACATAGTTAAGTCAAGTGATGCATCAGCAATTTGTTATACAAGGGGCTTATCTAAAGTGTATTTCGACACGCAAATGTAGTTTTGTTCTGATCGGATTTGCTCTCAACGAGTTACTATGATAGTTGCCCGAAGGAGCGCTGCTGGAAATGCTAGCAGGTCTAGTTTTTCTCAGAATATTTTTTGGATATCAGATTAAGCGACCAGTAGGGCCTATGTTTGGTTATTCTGGATAATTGCCAATGCAGTCGGTAACGTCTAAGCTCTCTCTCCTATGTCTGTCTCTGTCTATCAACAGGATGAAAGCCATTTTATCAGCCGCAAATGAAGTAGTTAGAATGTAGTTTAGTCCAGCACTGTGTGCGACACGTGCTTGTATCTTCTTGAAACAGCATTACGCCGCAACGTAGCATTAAGCAACTGTCCAGGCATCTTCAGCTGAGTTCCATATGGACTATTTTTGCAAAACTGCCTTGCTAATATCACCACAACTATCGGGTCATCGGGAATTTTACTAATTAGTCTTGGCGAACGTTGATGTTTGACCGATGGGGCAGCTGGACGAACCGTTCCTGCAGCCACACACCGAGGCGCTGGTCTGGATCGTGCTAGACTTCCCCACTGTCTCCATGACGGCAAAGGCTGACCTCCGCCATTGGTGACATGATATGCGGTGTAAGCTTTGAAATTCTTCAAACCCTGCCTGAATATAGATTGCTTCAGGTGGCTTAAGGGATTCCGCGTGCGCTAATAGTCAGTCGTGGGAAAGCGCCGCCCTTTTGCCACGGCTCTGTCTCTATATAAGTCTGGGCCGTGAGAACTCTGCTCCATGTTCCTATACCTCTGTAAACTATTCTTCTTTTCATATTGGCTTTATAAAACAACAAAAAACTATACTCTATCATATATCTGATTAAAAATGAAGGTTCAGGTTCTTTTTGTAACCTCGCTCCTCGGCTTAACGCTCGCCAGCCCGACCGACGCTTCACATGAGGGTGGTTTGGACAAACGCTGCAACGGAAACGGCGCGCCGTGTCCCCCTGGAACTGCTTGCTGCTCTGGGCTTACGTGTAGCAATACCAATGTTTGCCGCAGCTGCAATCAGAATGGCGCGTCCTGCCTCAATGGAGTTCCCTGCTGCGCTGGTCTCTTCTGCGCCAGCAACGGTCTTTGCCGCGGCTGCAATGTAGCTGGCGCGTCCTGCCTGAACGGGGTCCCGTGCTGCGGTAGTCTCATCTGCAACAATACTTGCCGCTAGGAAATGGGTTGTGAAGCTGGAGTTTGCGCCTTTTCATTGCATGGCGGGTTTAAGAGTCTGGATTCGGCTGAATATTAGGACTGTCAAGTCCTTTATTGCTTTGCTAAAGAATAGACTGTGGCGGTTCAGTTAGACGTGTTTCAATTTCAGCCTGTTACATGCGTACGCAACGCAGTCCTACCTCTCCTCATGAATCTGGTAATAAGCCGTAGCTTCACAACCGAGTTCGTTAAAAAAATCTTTTTGTATAACGGGGCAATTTGCCAACACCATTCCTTTGGGGAAAATGAAAGTCATCTCGGCGCTGGCAGAGCTTCTTCGGCCAAGAACGGCTCGGGATGCCGCAGAAAACGATGAGCTTTCATATCTACAAGACTTTAATAAGCTTAAATGTTCACAGTCTCATAACTTCAACGCCGCTAGGCCACCAGTCACGCTTTTTATCTGATTTAAGTTTAGAATGCCATTAAGAATAGACCACTGCCAATACTACAGCTGGCACCGACACGCGAAAGCGAAATTGTTACTGATTCGAGTGCTGGAAGCTCTGTCGTCTCGGCAAATTATGCGGCTAAAACCTACTATGCGATGCAAAAATTCTGCCGAAAGAGGGGCGAAACAACTACCTAGAAGGAGCTGGCTGACTGACAAACCCTGGTCTTAAAGCTTCTATTATAGTCTTATTTGTGATATATGACGAGAATCAGCTGGAACGCCTAACGGGGCGCTCTTAGCTGACTTGGTTAGGCTCCATGCTGGGTAAAACTCAACGTGGGAGCATGGTTGGTCGCGTGCAGGTATAAACGGCACTCTGTGGTAGCAGCATCTTGGGTTGTTGGTATGTTCGCAAGAATATTCCCTGTGACACTAGAAGTGGCGATTTCAGCAGATAGGCTATTTTTATCTTGATAGTAATCAAATATAACGATACGTTGCTTGATCAGTCAATCAATAGTCACAATAGCAGCAGCATAGTTGCATCTGCGATTCTCTTGCCCAGTGTGTTATGTCCTCGCCCGCTTAAGATACAGTTAATGGCATTTATGAAAGGAAATTATCAATAGCCGAGAGCGGCTGTATTTCGTATGATTTCTTCTTAATAATGATGCTCAAAGTTCATGTCACGGACCTAGAAGGTACATATTAGATGCTAAGGATGTACTGCCACGGCTGAACATTCCTTGATCTTCTTGAGGTAAGTCTCTGTGGCCCAGTGATACCTAGCACACTGGTCCTGACAGTTCATGTAGCGGGAGATATGTTTTGGTTCCATGGGACTTTAGCTCAAAGGCGTTTGCGGTCCTGTTATAATCCTCGTTATTAAAGCTGTACTAAGTAAAGCTCTCCGTCTCTAAATTGATTATAGGAGCAAAACTCGTAAGCAATGTCTTCATGCCAATCTTTGCCATCGAAACAGAAGCATTACTCCAGGCTTAGCAACGTTCTTGATATTCTACTTATACTTAAAAGTTTGGCACCGGTATTAGTAGCTTCACTTTCAATAAGTTGCTTGTAGGACGTAATAAGTCTCATCAGAGGCTATATTTTTGAAGTCCACTCTGGAACTAAAGTAACAAATAGCACAACATCTTCTGCTAAGCATAACTGCCACTAACATGACTCGTAGCTGTGTGGAATTACGATGTTGCTCTTGTCCATCTCTTGGAAAGGGGCGGAGCATGGCACGCGAAGAGTGGCGAAGCAACGCATTTCAGTACAATGAACAGCCACAACCTGATCATTGCTGTAAGTCCTTCTAAGCTTTATACTATGACAAACTGATGGTATATTATGGCTACGGGCTTGATGGCCTACACGGTGATCATGGGAAATTGAGTTTCAGGAACGCACAATTTAACTGTTCGATGATTGTCAATATAGAGACAGTTATGTATCTTTGGTCATATTTCAATTATAAACTAACAGATAACAGTGATGCAACAGTGTAATGTCAAAAATAAACGGTAACCAAGATTCATTTCAATACACAAGAGGCCATCCGTGGCCAATATTCGCGGCCACAGTAAGAAGGCTTATCCACGCTTGACACAATTCAAAACTCTGCGAGGTAAGATAACCTCTGACTCTTCCTCATCTTGTGATGCATAAAACCTCTGGCTCTCATCGAGATCGATAGAACTTGAGTCGACCCAGCGACGACCCCGATAGTATATCTTTGCACCGCCATACAGGAGCATGGTAACAGGGACCGAAATACAATTTGCGAAAAACGTTTCAGCACGCGGTTTGGTACCCAATGGCCAGACAGAGAGGTAGAACTGAACCAGTATGATCAGAATGCACCACGCGAGACCCCACCAGGGAGCCCAAGGAAACGTGCCAGAGTTCCATGGCAAGTCTCCCAGAGAGCGGCCTTGAATCTTCCACGCGTAGCGCATGCGTATATGAGACAGGCAAATCATGCCCCATCCAAACAAGGCCAGAAGCGATGACAAGTCGGCAAACCAGCCAAACACAGTCGGTCCTGAATTGGAAACGTTCAGATAGGACAGTGCTCCTCCAATAACAACGGTTGGTGCGAGCGCGTACCAAGGCCGACCAAGGCCATCGGTTTTTTGAAGCCACTATTGTTATCAGTATTTCAATCCTGTCATATCATAGATGGGAATAAGAAGAGATCGACTAACTTTGGGGGCCATGCTAATCTGGCTCAAGCCGACAAGAGTGCGCGAACCACCATAAACCGAAATGGAAGCACCTGAGAGAACGGAAATAAAAATCACGGCATTCATCATATGAGCCAGAGGTTCAAGCTTGGCCAACCGGTAGGCAATGACGTAGGGCGACGCATTTGTGCCCTCGGCACCAAAGAGGTCCTGGTTGAAGGGCGATACGGTGATGGTCACCATGAGCGCGCCCAGGATGTAAAAGAGGGCAAGGCGAACCCACATGGAACGGACGGCGTAGGGCATGGATTTGCGTGGGTTGGCCGTCTCGCTGGCAACAAGTGCTGCGCTTTCCGCACCAGATATGGCAAAGACGCAGGTTGGCAGAACAGACAGGAACCCTTTGAAGCCATTGGTGAATCCGCGGGTCTCGTTCCAGTACCGGAAGCCAATGGGTTCGTGATTTGGTGCACCACCGGCCGAGATGACGATGTAGGATATGATGACTACAAATATCCAGCCAAATTTAATGAGGGATGATATGACCTCGAATTCGCCAAATAGACGCACCGGCCCGACGTTGATCAATAGTATTACTGCGAGCCAGATTGTGATCCAGGCGGTCACTGGAACAGCCGTAGTCCAAAACTGGAGGACAGTCAACAGGCCTTGGATCTCTGCTGCGATGCTCACCCAGTAGGAGAACCAGTACACCCATCCCAACGCAAATCCAGCAGCAGGGTCAACAAATTTGTTTGTCCACTGGACAAAGGCCGATGGCAAGGGGTACATGATACACATCTCACCCATGGATTGGGAAACGGACCAAACCATGGAACCGGCAATGACATCTACAAGTAATAATTGATCAGTGCCATCGCTAAGCGCAAAGTGGTCTTTTTGAAGTAAATTGAAAACGTACATCCGATTATTATGGCCGCTGGGCCACCTTGTATCAGAGATAAGCCTGAGCCAAGCCAAAGGCCCATGCCGATGGAGGAACCAAGTGCGACCATGGTAATATGGCGCGTGCCCAGGGTCCGTTGAAGCCCAGAGTCGGCACCATGGTCTTCAATGTGTTCTTTTCTACCAGCTCCAGTCGGCCAGGCCGCACTCGCGTCATCGCCTGGCTTCTGAATGTTGGCTTTTTCGTCATTCATCTTCCATCAGGAACGGTGGAAAGACTTGATGTGTCTGGAATGACTACTTCACGGAGCGGTTAATGGTTTTGTGCACTGGTGCATGCTCAAACTGTCCAAATGATAGAAAATGAATGTCGAGAAGAGCATGAACAAGCAATAGCTCAACCGTCGTTTCGGTTTTCAATTTCATTTTTCCCGGACGACCATATGTTATAACTATAGGTCAGAATTTGGAAGGTCACTGCCCTTGCTTCACTGCGAGACATCTCCTTTACCAAACTATGTCGGGCAAAATAGCAACAGAGGTTTAGGACTCCTGATTCAGTTGCTTGGCTCAGTTGCCCGGTAACACAAATCTCCTTGCATCTGCATGTCTACAATAATTTAGAAAATAATGAGGTTTTCTACGGCATAGAATAGCAGTTGTTGTTCGGTTGCATTTGTTGGAGCCCAATACCCAGCGCTGACCTGCGCTAACGGATGCCGAATAGCGTAGTAGCCTCGTAAAGATGCGCGATATAGAGGCTGGCTTTGAATCACAAGGCTTAAAACTACAAATACTTGTAGAATAGACCTGTATGCGGCAGTACAGATTTCAGCTGGTCTTGAGTAATCATGCCTGCCGATTAAAGTTGACATGGGCATGGACCTCCAAAAAGAGGCAGACAAGAGTGTCACCAATTATGCAGTCTTTTCAGGGTCTTTTGGCTGGTGAAGCAAAACCGTCGCAGGCACCACCTGTACATTTTAGAGACATATCCGTACGTTATTCGCCTGAATATATAAAATGAGAATAAATGAGAATAAATGACATGCGGGTGGCCGATTTGCAGGATGGGGGCGTCGAATGTTGGACGAGCGGTTCAAAGGGCTGATTCCGTGTCGTTTGGCTATGATGCCTCCGGATTGAGCTGAGAACTACCAAACAAGCAAACAATTGGTATTGTTTTGTCAATGTATCTCTGATTCGGTCTGGGCTCCTTCAGAAAGATTGGATTGAGTCGTGGAATATGACCAAGAATATGAGTAAACATCTAGATTGTCGTGACGGTCGCAACAGGGAGACACGCTGGCAGTTGCCACTCTTGCCAAAGGAGTAAACCCCAGATTATGTCCTATAAAGGACAATGTTTTCACTTTATTTTTGGAAACGATGAGATAAAATAAGAGTAAAACATGACTCGACTTTGTCAGAAATTACTGTCAGACGACGTGTCCATGACTTTCCCCTCCGTCGATGTTGTAAGAAGACAGCAGCACAAAGCCCGCATAGTCGCACCGACATCGCTCCGGGAGTGCTCGAAAAGACGATAGGCTAGGAAGTGGCTCACTTTAGTACTCACAAATATAAGCTGTTTTTAATAAATAAATCGAGCTCATGATACTCTGGTGGTGTACCGCAATGAAGCCATGTTAGTAGCCTTCTGAGCTTCCCCGCATCTGAGCCGCCTTTCGCTTCCAACAACTCTGGACGCCGCATTTCCCACCCCACGTTAATTGGCTCGCTGCCATGTTCTGGACCATCCAGAATTGCGCCGAATTGAGACTGTGTGAGCAAGAATTGAGATGAATGGATAGGACGAAACCTTGAAAGAACAGAAATGAGTTTGGCCGGCAAGACACACACGCACTCACTCACTCTCACACACTCCGATAACATGTGGGCGATTTATTAAGCAAGTTTGCAGGTCATCATTCCCATGAAACGGGCAGGACCCTTGGGGCGAGCGAGGCAGATGATCGTCGTTTCGCCACCCAGAAAACAAGCCACTTCAACTCTTGACCAACTACGCCATTGTGCAGGAAATCAGTCTCCATTTTCGTGCAACGTGACAAGACCATCTCGACAGGGTACAGCTATACATTGCTACGAGTTACTTCCAGACCGGATTGCGTATGACGGTGTCAGGTGTTTTGAGGCTCTGGGCACCCGCGCCCCATGCGGGAAGCATTAGTGACATAGCTTTGGCACCAAAATGTGGAACATCTGAAAGCGAGAGCTCGATTCCTCAAAAGTTTTGTGTACTCTACATCTCGCTGGTGGGCTTGGCACGGCGAACTGGTTCCAGTGTTCCGGTGCCGACGTCGCTGTTAACTTTCTTGGGGGTGGTGGGTGGCTTGGATTGGGCGTTTCTTCTCGGCCCACCAACCCTGTGGAAAAGGCATCCAACCAGATGTTTCGGCTTGAGCAGCCACCAAGTTACTGGGGGTGTTTTAGTTGGCTGGGGTCCTGTCCGGTGGCAGTTAGCAGTAAGAGACAAGCAGCGTCATTGTGGTGCATACTCCTTGGTTTACCAGTATTTTAAAACAGCACAATTTCAAAATGCGTCATATCCTTCATCCCCCCATTCCAAACCCAGCTTACAGCCCTCCTCCAACATCTATCCATTGCCGATTAGACTTTTCGGGGGACGGCACTGTGAGGAGCCAACCAAAAGCGCCAAAAAGCCCACCACCCTCTCTCCATCCTACTTATCTTATCCCCCATACTTTGGCTTGCGATTTTCTAATCCATCTGTGGCAGTTAACTGTTCCCCCAACCCATTTTAACAAGGGTTTTAATGAGGAGGCGCAAAACGGCTCTCGATGACTTGCAGAGGAAGAGCATGACAACAACAATGAGTAAAGTGGTGTGGTGGTAAATATGCAACTTGAATAAAAGCATGTGCTGCTTCCGGTTTCCTCCGTGGCATGTTTTGCCCCCGTAGCAACATTGGCACAACGGAAAAAGTGAGGCGAACAACCACGAACCAGTAATAAGTTGTCAAGACTGACACCCCGCCGAAGCCCACATGAAAATCTGTGAGGGAAAATGCTTTCTGCTTTTAGTTCGGCCCTGCGGCCCCTCGCAACAAGCAAAAATAGCGTGGCCCACTTGAGCTACATAGAGTTTAGAGCTGCAACTTGACACAGCCAGAAAACTGAGCCATGTTGTAGCCAGCCCGTTTCCAAGCACCCTTGAGTGCAGATGTCCATTTGCCTGGCAGCGGCTGCTTATCTTTTGGTTGCCTGATATTTTGGCTTTTGAGGGGGGCTAGAGTTGCCTTGAGTTCCTTATCTCTCGACCTATATAAAGAGCGAGAGACCCCGATTACCATTTGGTTTCCATTATCCCTGATTCTCTTTTTCATCATCTCAGTATCTCCGACGATTTATTTCGATTAAATTCGCTTCGTCTCTTCAACGATTAGCCGAATCAAACTACAACTATCTCTCGATTCACTCATACACATCCACCACTCACACACGCACACACACACACACACTCATACCACCACCACCCACACCTCACCAAGTATGCCTGCCTACGAGTACTGCTGCAAGTGCGGTGGCATGATTGTCATTAGCACCACCTGCTCCAGCTGCGGCCACCAGCAGTGCAACAACTGCCCTGCCTCGTAAATAAACTGGAGAGGGCGAGCATGGAACATGACACGAACGGTGACGGCACGCCTCTCATGAACCCCGAGGCGTAAATGGTTTCTGTACCAAGATGTACGCCTATTGTGTATGTTTGAGTCCCTCTACTTGATGAAAAAAAAAATGAGGCTAATCCAATCTTGTTCACCCTTCTAGATACTCTACTCTACAACGAGCGACGCTTTTTACGCACGAAAAGAGGGCCAACTGGACAACAAATGACGGACATGGTTTATGTGAATGGGTAACAATACCAACGCTGGCGTTATGTTTATGGGCTTTATTCTGCTTTTTATTTCTAGCGAAACGATACCATCAATCAGGCGCTTTACGAATTTGAAATCCATCATTTTTTAATTCATCATTATTTTCCCTGACTCTGGACACTTACCTCTTCGTTTCACTTGACTCGAACTCGGTCCGACTCGCGGCAGTCCGGGAACCCGGCGAGCACGGATGAGAAGACTTGGTCTATTTTTCAACTGGCTTCCATTAATACCGGTGGCCATACTGCTTCGTATTTACATTTGCAGCGTGTTTCACGCCTCCCAACTGCATGTTACTTACTGTACAGATGACAGCTATGTCTCTTCTTCATTCTATACAATTTCGCGTCGCGCCCCCGCAAGGAGCCTCTCGCCCATTTCGCTCTAATGAAAATGACTAACGAAAGCCGTTCCATGCAAGGTTACTCTCTATTTTCCCTTATCTGTGGATATCGCAAGCCACACTGCAAAGCAACATACAAGGGAGGGGGGAAAGCTAAGCTCACTAGCTCGACGCCGGCGCTGCATGATGACGATGTTGCGGCTGCAGAAACCCCTGTAACCAGTAGGGAAATTAGCCAGGGTGCATGGAGCAAAAGCCAGATTGAGTATATCGTGGGTTGAAGACAAAATCGCGGCTTGGTTTTTTATTGCCTGTGCTTATTTGCAGATGACGGCGGCGAAATGTAAAAATAGCAACCGTTCCTTAGAATGGAGCGAGACATTCCAACCATTTTTTCCTTCTCTCTTCCAAGGCCGCGACAAACCGAGCATCACCGGCAGAAACAAAGCAGGTAGGTCATCTTACCTCTCTCCATCTTTTCTCCTGCAAGGACGGCGGATTTTGATTTAGGGGTCCTTCTTACACTCTGCCCCCACCTACTGTAACCGCAGGCTGCGTGTTCCTTTTTTTTTCGCAAAAATTATGTCTTGTACTGTTGTGAATTGTTTCCGATGAGGCTCCGACAACCGGGCCTGGAGCTGAGGAACAGCATCCAAATAGTCGTTCATACGGATGTAGCCTGCTGTACGGGGCTTACCCATCAGTTTCTTTGATATCGGTTCGTCCACAGAGAAACCTAGTTAATTTGTGCTTTCTATTTAAGCACGTACATCTTGATCATGGGGTATGTATAGATGAACCGTCGCCGACCATCGCGAGCTAGCCCGAGTCGTCCCTTCTTTCCATCCCAGCCCCTGTTCGATCAGTAATCCCTCACCATGACAATTGTCGTCGTCTTCACCTCGCGCTGCTTGACCCTAAACCCCAGCTTTTCATAAAACGGCACCACATGGCTGTTATCCCCGCCCACGCCCAGCCAGATCCCCTTGACCACCCTGCTCCCATCCTCCCTCCTCGCCTGCGTCTTGTCCACCTTCAGCAGACCCTCCACGAGCGCCTCCAGCAGCCGCCGGCCCCATCCCTGGCCCTGAAACTCGTCCAGAATGTCAATGTGCATCGTCGCCCGGTACCCTTCCCGCAGCAGGTCCTCCGACCCGTCCACGAGCAGCCACTGCGCCGAGTACGCCAGCTGCGAGAGCGCCAGCTCCCCCGCGAGCCCTGTCGCGGGGTCGATCCACGGCGCCCGCTCCCCGCGCAGGTCGTCGGCGCCGGTGAGGTGCAGTTGGATATCGCCGTTGGCCGTGCCACGGCCCTCGAGGACCTCGGCGACGTAGCGCGGGTAGGCGTCGCAGAAGGTGGGGATGTCCGGGCAGCCGATGCAGTAGCCGACAGCGCGGCCGGTGCCGTCGTCGACGACGAAGCAGGTCGAGGGGGAGAGGAGCGTGTACTGGTGCGTCCAGACGTACGGCGCGAGGCGCGTGGCCGGCGCCGAGGCGCTGAGGCTTGGTGGCAGAGTCGCGCGACACTAATTGATGCGGGGGAAGTTGGAGTTAGCAATTTGTCTCTGCTTCTTCTGCTTCTTCTTCCTGCCGCCTTTGCCTCTCCCCATATGGTGTCATTTAGGAACGTGACTTACAATATGCGACATGGCGTCGAAATCCGACTCTTTGTACTGCCTTATGAATGCCATTGTAGTCGCCGGTTTATAAAAAAAAACGGGCGATTCGCTTCGTGATGTCGTGTGCAAGATGTCTCGTGAACTGTCTCGGCAAGAGGATCTTAATTGTCACTGACGGTAATCGAAACCTGTTCGCGACCTGTTTACGTAGAAAACATAAAGTTGCTAGAAGAAAAAGGGACTCGAACCCTCTGACCGAGACTACAGCTTGTCACTGGCTTCTTCGCTTGGAGCTGCCCACCCACCGGCACACCGCGGGGGTTTCTTGCAACCGCCAAGTATCCCCCACCTTGTCTGATATTAGAATGCCAATTTTGCTCCCGGGGACTTCCTCCCCCTCTACGTGGGGACAATGTAACCTTTGGCAGAGCGGTGCGGAGCAGACGAGGTCCACCGAGATCCGGCGAGGTTTGCCGGGCGTCGGACCTGAAATGCCTAGTCTTAGCGGCCACGAGCGCGGGCAATTACTTTGGAGGCGAGATCTAAGCCCGATGATGTATTTGTAGATTGATTACGCACTACGCCATCTCGGAAAAGAAAGGCAACTGTCACGAAAAAAGAAAAATATTCCCGGTGATCTTGTAATGCCATTGTCGGCTCCATTATACCAATGTTCCACGTCGTGTTCTCCCACTAAGACACAGCACTGCAGGACCAGCCAGCAGTAAAGTATAGAGAGAGACAAAAAAGAGAAGTGAAGAAACTAAAATACATGATATTCCAGCCGGAACCATACTCAACTATATTAGTCTTGGCCGTTTACTTTGCAGGTGCGCGAGACAGAGTGTCTTTTTGCGCCTCAATCTTTTCCTCTGCCCATTGAGGCAGCGGCCGATTCTGGTCTCGACAAGCCGCTAGTTTTATAAAGAGTATTCCAGTTAGCGACTAAAGAGTCACAAAAGGCATAGTAGTAAGAATATTATTGGATAAAAAAATGCCTACTTACGGCATAGTCGGTCACTATCAACCCAGGACCACACATATCAGCATCTCAGAACTTGGAAGAAATTCATGGGGCGCATCGAAATTTCGACTTACAGCCCATCCGTATTCACAATGTTCAACTCGCATACTGTGCCCGTCCTCTTGTATGCTGTGCAGAAGCGATCGACGATAAAGTAAACATGCTCACACTCATATATCATCTGCAAAAAAAAAAAAAAAAAAAGAGTCAGCCACTGAAGAAAAGAAAATGTATCAAGAAATTATATCCCAACTATGAATATTGCAATTCAATATTCACTAAAGTCCCTTTTGTATCCTTCCATGCAAACTCTACATCAGAGTCATCACCGTACTCACCTCTTTGTGATTGCACATTGCTACCTGCACGTTTCAGCGTGAAACCCCCCAGTTTGCTCGTTTCGTCTCTCTTTATGCAAAGCCGTTCCGATTATCTCTTTTTTTGTGCAGAAAAATAAAGATGACCAAAAGTGGCAGTTGCGACTTTGTTGGCTTTCAAAGGGAGCGCACCGCGACGACGACGACGGGGGTATGACTTGCTCAACTATTCGCTCGGGCAACAAGCACACACCCCATCTTATACACCTTGAACTGCATCATGCACGCAAAGCGGCAGCCGGGAGCCGTGACGCCGGTTAACCAAGATGAAAACGTGACCAAAAGTGGTGGACATGTTCACACGGCGGCCGCAGTTGCACAAACCATTCCCTGACCATTACAAACCCCACCGATGAAGCTGTCTTCTCTGGCCAAGCTCGCACATGTGTTTGCTTGGGTAGCACAGACATTGCACAGGTTGCTTTCCTCAAGTCACATCAACCTCACCCGCTCCATTCACGCCACACCGCCTGCTTCAATCCGATTCATAGGTTACTCTTTAAATTGTAGAATCAAGTTATCTAGACATGCTCATCTGGTATTCTTACACTCTGTCAAGTGTCCCTTCCACGCCATGCATCTTCTCCTTGGCGGCCAATACTTCTCCCCTTCCTTATATACTATGTTTTTGCCCCTCCATGCCTGACCATGCAACCTAGGCGCAGCGAATCAAAAGACCTGCCCGATTCCTATTTCGCCAGATTCATTTCGAAATCAAACACATAAACGAGATGCGCCGTCTGCCTGTCCGCCCAACTTTTGCAATGAAATGGCAATCAGAAAAATGTGAAGCAAGCGAAAGAGTTGCTTTGAAATGGAAACAATAAAACAACCAAGTGCAAAAAAAAAGCCGTTCCACTCGTATAGTAGCAACGTGGCCAACATGTGGTAAAATATCTGCTGTAGAAAATGAGAGGGTAGTCTGCGTTCGCAAGTGCCGCCGTGACAACTTGGAAACGAGCCAGTATTACAAATTTGTTTCCAGTAATGCATATTTCGTGATAGTTTGTACGTTATTGCGGCCATGGCAGGTCGCTCGCGGTGTGTGTGTCGCCCAGTCGCCAATTTGTCTCGTGCCTTAGATCATTCCTCCGGGCAAACTGTTGCTAGACATGTTGCCACGAGGAAGCGGTGGTCGGTGGCTAGGTGCTGGCGGGTACTGTCTATGGCGTTCACCATTCTGCTCCATCGTTGCCCTATTCATCTGTCTCCTTTGCTCATCGCCGCTGTCGTCATAAAATGCGTCCCCATGACCAGCGTGACCAGCTGCCTCACCCCCTCGCAACCCTTGGGTAGGCATTCCGTTCTTTCTGCGAGGGTTGATTGGCGGTAGCGGTGGAGCACTGGTGGGAGGAGCGTGCAGGTTGGGAGTAGAAAAGGTAGCCACAGGAAGATTCGAAGGATGCATTCGACTGTCCGAGAAATCCCCACGATTTTGCAGATACATGGGCTCAGACAAGTCCCGCTTCCTGTTCCTGGTTGGAGATTGGCTGGCAGGATGCGAAGTCATAATGGCCCTGCTGTCACTGGAAGTAGATATACCACGGAGCGGCATTCGTCTTTGGCGATCTTGGCCGTCACGGCTGCTGTCCGACCCGCTGCGGTCTCTTTCCAACGGCTCTCGGCCGGTTCTGGGGAATCCAGGTTGCTGGTAAACTGGTGGTGATGAGGTTTGGTCGTGAGAGAACGTCCGTGGTGGGGTGGGCCGCTCGAATTGGGTACTCGGCTTGTTCGGTGAGCCGTGGCGCTGCTGAACCTCCATTTCCTTCATCTTTTGAAGCTCTCGTCGGGCCTGGCGAAAGGCCTTCAGGCCGGCATGCACATTCTCCTCCTTTGGCTGTGGTACGGGCGGCTCCTGTTGCGGTGGCTCCGCGTACGGGTTACGGTTTGAGGGGGCAGGGGACTTGGCAGTCTTGGGTCTGGCATCGCCGTCCCGGTCGCGTCCACGGTCAAAGAGGGACGTGCGGCTTGAATTGGAGCGAAGCCCGAGTGCGTTGCCCCTCGCACCGGCAGGGTCTTTGGCAGATTCTGTCGGAAGCACCGGCGGTGTTGCTGGTTCATTCTCTGGTCCGGCGTACGATGTCAGCTTCTCACGCACTCGACGGGCTCCATCTGCCAAGTGTTTAGCGAATTCATCCTGCTCTCCCCGAGGTGTAGACTTGGCCTGATTGCTGGTCGGTGTCCAGGTGCCGCTGCCTGCCTCTGCTTCGAACTCGTCGTCCTGTAGCCCCCAGCTGTCTCTTCCTATGTTGTTGGCTGTGGTTTGCTTTGAATCCGGAGAGTGAGATTGACTTGCAGAGTGGAAATTTGTTGTTTGGCCTGTTGTGTCATATATAGACGAAGCATTGCTATCGCCTCGTAGATGTTGCCTGACCATTCCACTTAGTCCAGTGCCGGGTCCGAGGGTGGGAGACTCTTGAGGAGGTTCCAGTATGGAATGCAGGCCTGTGGCTGCCTTGTCCTCCACCGGCAAGTTCTCTTCAGATGGTCTCGAGGATAGAGATAGTGGTGTGGGCAGCGCAGATTTCCGAAAAGCTGGGTGATCTTCGTCCTTTGGCCGTTCAACACTGAGCTGCGGACTCAATGCCGAGACGAGATGAGGATAGCCCGTCGTTCCAGCGGCATCATCGCTGTCATCGAAGAAAGACGTCGAGTTGTAATCCTTCTTGGCTGAGCGTTCTGGCTTGACAGGAGTTATATCTGACCGTTCATATGCACCGCGCTGCACTGATGAAGACCTTGATCTGCTGGCATCATTTGAGGACCTTGCGGCAATGGGGCTGTGGGTATCAGAGGCATCACGGCCTTTGCGCATCTGCTGCTGGCGCTGCGCAAATTTGGAGTCGTCATACTGCTGTGCTGGTCTGCTAAACACACCCATAGCAGTGGCCTTGCCTCGGTCACTGGCTTGGATGGCTAGTATAGGGTGATCATCCGCCTCACTGATTGGCGGGCTCAGGGGCGGGCTGGCACCAAAGTTGGAACGTTGTTCGGGTGTAAATCTGGGAACAGGCTCCATGGGCGACTGTTGAGAAGCGGCCGACGTGGGTGGCGTAAATGATCTCAAGTTTGGCGCACTGCTTTTGGTGAGGATGGTGCGTCTCTCGAAGACACGATCGCCAAAGGTTGCACTGGTAGGAGAATGGCCTGGACCGCCATCAGGGCCTTTATTGCGATGGGACTTGGACAGTGTGTCCATGCGGGATAGAGCAGATGACTGCTTATCCTGGAGGTCCTGCGTCAGGCCTTGCTCGTAGAGTCGTCTGGTACGCGCGAAGCTTCGTTCCACATTGGTCGCGGACGCTGGTATCGCAGATGACACATCTTTGGTGGAGTGAAACTGCGATGCAATAGAGGTAGCTGCCGTCGAGTTCCTTCCAGCAGAGGCGCCGGATGATGTCGTTGAGTTTGTTGCGCGTTTCTTGTTGTAGTCGAAGCCAGAGTCGGATTCCAATGTGTCGTCAGTTCTGTCATCCGGAGATGTACTGTCCTTGTCATTTTGCCTCCATTTTTGAAAGGCCGACTTGGCAACATCTTCATCGTAGAGAATACGTCCACCCATGCCACTGCCGCCAGGCCTGGCCCCAGAAGCAAGCTTGTAGATTTTCTGGCGGCCACCGAACAAATTATTTCCATCGTTTGGTCGTGCTCTATCCATGATGCTTCCGGGATCATTGTTTTCAGAGCCCTGGGACGAGTTTACACGGGTAAGGGTGGAGCCCTTGAGGGATTCCATCTCGGCAATGTCATGGAGGCCAGAGGCATACCCGTACTCCATCAACCTCGATTGACGCTTGGGGAAGAGGACGCTATCATCGCTGGCTTTACCAATCTTTGAATGGGGGTCATCTTGCTCTCGTAGCATGGAGAATCGCGCAGAGAGTCCGGTCATAAGAAGACTGGTACGAAAGTCATCGCTGGAAGGAAGCGCGGCATCGAGATTCAAATCTTGTTTGGAGTCGTTATCTTGCAGTTTCTTTTTACCAAAGAGCTTGAACGGGCCGCTGTTTTCGCTTTCGATAGAGGTGCGAGGTGCAGGCACATCGTCCTTGGTTCTCTTCTTTGTTCGAAATCGATTCATGGTGGGTAGTTGTTGACTGTGTATGTACTGTATTAATATGAACGAATTTGAAGCCCAATGGTTGGACTAGGACACGCCAATGACGTCGAAGACTTGTGTACCAGATAGGTACGATAGTGCGGGCTGAAGCTGCGGAATGGCGAGTTAGTGTCGCTCGTCTTGACATTGCGGTGGCATTACGAGGCATTCAAGGCCTCAAGGCAATTGTTTAATTGGGATAAAGGGCAAGGCGCGCTTCAGACCTTTTGGAAGCAGAGTGCTACTCACCCAAAGGGGCTTTGCTCTGTTGGATACAGTCAGCCTACAACGGGGAGATTGGTTCTCTCAGCAGCCGTCATGAGCTCTGGTTTGGTCGTTTCTGCAGCTGCTGGGTGCGAGTGCTGATAATGCTTTAGAAAGTAGGGTGAGAAATGGAGCAGATAGATGTGTTTGCTGCGCAACACTGCGTTCGTGAGCAGGTTCAGGAAGTCTTTGGCGATGTCAAGTCGGACGGTATCTCGTGTCTTTTGTGGCCTTGCGGTTTGAAGCTGGACGTGTCTGGGGTCGTGTTTGATAGAGCCTGGGGCAGTTGGGACGAGTCTATCTAGTTGATTGTAAGCCAGGTTCGAGTCAGGAAGATTCCTGCGTGATCGACGGAAGAGGATGAAGCCTACCTATGAAACAGGTGGTGAGGAGCAGCCGTGATATAACAGAGGCGCCGCAAGAACAACAAGGCAAAAAAGTAACACCAGGAAACAGAACACAGTCGGGGGCAGGCTAGTTAGAGAATGAAGGACTGGAGATATGAGAAGGGGAAGGGAAAAAAAATCAGTTGTGCCAGCGCAGGAGAAGCGGCGTCACGTCCGAGGGTACAGCAAGGGCCAGGATAGAAATTGGGGGAAGAGCCAGTGATGGCGGCGGCCGGGGTGTGGTGTATGGTGGGCTGTCAGGGGGGGGTCGCGGCAGCGTTCGGTTGGACTGCACCACTGCACGAGTATGGAGCACTGCACCCCAAGTACCGTCCATTGTACTAACGGACCACTGGAGTAAGAGCTGCAGGTACCGGTTGGAGTTGGCGGCCAGTCATGTACCCCGGCCCTGAGTATTGACGGCCCATTGGTTCAGCAGTCGGAAGTGGTGTGGTGTGCAAGGGGCATAGAGGGGGGACACTTGGGCCGTCCCAGTGAGCGAGTGAGAATTGGAAGCCTGTGGTTCTTTGTTCTACAATAACAGCCACTACGACTCAGCGCGGCAGGTACAGAATCAGCCAGGCACAGGAACAGACGGGTACTGGCCCAGGTACCCGGTAAAAAAAAAAAAAGCACAGAACAGTGACACCAGTGGTAGTGTGGCGGACAAGGCCAGCGCCCCAGCCAATCTGCTCTCCCACCCACCTAGACTCACATAGAGGCTAGTGCAGTGTTGCAAGTGGGGCGCGAACCCCCCAGCAGCTACTGGCTCAGTGGCTCACGCCCTGTTACTTTTGTGTGGTGCACTGGTGCACTGGTGCTGCATGGTAGTGCCACGGACCGTTTTCCCATATATGTAGGAGCGCATATATATAATAGGGGCAATGATAAAAAGAACAGGAACCTGATCAGTATTCGATTTCCGTCTTGACTGTCAGAGTAGCATCACACAGCCAGATGTGCAATGTCTCCTTGGTGAATACAGCGGACCTTTATTATTTAGTGGTAGAGTTGGGTACCCAGGGGGCGTGCGCGCAAAAACAAACCCAATCCCCCCTGTCTGTCTCTGCCCGACAGCCAGACTCCAGTGCCAGCCATCAATCACATCACATCGCCATCGCTGGGCCAATTTTTGTTTGTCATGTACTCGGTACCTTGCTGCCCTTGCCAGGTCCGTCTACCTAGGTACGTATCTTAGTTGATAGCCTTGACCTGTACTCGCGGTATGGCCACTCCCGGTAATCCGTACAGAATACCAGTATATGACAGTATATGACAGTATGACAGTATGCCATTATTAATATGGGACAAGTCAAACATTCATTACCCAGCATGCTTTTTCATCGTTCTATTGCCGGATCCCTGCCCTCTATTTGCGCCTCTTAGAGTCCGCAGCGGGGCGTCCCTCTTCCGCGACCACGACCCACCTGGCAGTGGGAATGCCCACTCTACTGGTACTGGTCCCAAGGCAAGCATGGCAAGGTACCGAGTACTCCATACCGAGAAGCCAGGCCACGCTGTGAGCAGTGCTTGCTGCTAAGGGCATGCAGCATGTCCGGTACAACCAGGCACAACCCCAACAAGGTACCATGGTGCAACTGTCATGCCTGGGCCTGTCCGTTTGTTTCTCTTCTCCCTTGGTTCATCATGATGGCCCTGCATCAAAATAACATTCAAAATAACCATTGCCACGTCCAACGAACGAAACCGGAAAGGTAGGCCCCATCTTGCATCTCTTGCACCTCTTCTCAATCCTATTAGTCCAGGTACACCCCTAATCTGATCCATTCTAGCCTTTGCTGCTAACGCTGCTGCAAGCCACACTGTCCCATCGCCATCGTTCCACCCAGCTTGAAAGCCCATCTCACATTCTGATGCATCCAACCATCGGCAAGCCCAAGACAACCCCTGGAAGCTGCCGCAGCACTCCGTGCTGGTCGTTTGAAACCATTTTATTAGCGTCCAAATTCATTGCAGCCTTCCGCCCCAGACAGCCAAGCCAGGCACGATTTGACTACACATGTCTCTGGGGGCCATCTTGCTCTGCGACGGCCGCTGGCTTCTGTGCCAGTACGTATTACTCTGGATCTATTTAGGATCTGGTTTCCTGTGAGCCACAAAATCTTCATCTTGCATAAATCTTACGCATAAGTCCTCGACTCCTGGCTGGTTTCTTCCCGTCTATTACCGACATGTGCCTTGGCATACTGAGACCAAACCCACGATTGGCTGTTGCCCATACTAAACACGAGGTTTTTCTTCTTTCCGTCTTTTTTTTCATCTTTTTTCTTATCTGCTCGGCCGTCCCGACCAAAGAAAGAAAACAACGCACACGCTATGCATCCAAGCTCTGTGGCTGCCTCGTGGAGAGACAAGACTGCGCCCGTCAGCGTTGATGACTGGGCGTCGTATGTATGTATGTCACGCCACAACTTGTTCGCTTATGACGTTCTCCCTGCAAATCACGTACAGGACGGAACGTATGTATACCGATATTCCTTTTTTCAACGTGCATCATGTTGTGTTGCTTTTGTGCCATTACGCTCAACACCGGCCCTCGATTCTCAAATACTGGTTCGCACAGCCATGCAACTGCGTCGGAGGAAACACCTAGAGAAGCGGGCGTCACAAAGCAAATATAAATGACAGCTCGCAACGGGCCGTTGTGGCATCAAAACCCCTGGCACTGGTACGGCCTTGTACTAATTGGCTGCGACGCTTGCGACAGGACAGGCAATCAACCCCACCATTGCTGGAAGCGACCCTTGACGGAAACAAGTTACCCTTAAAAATGGAAGCAAGTCATGCCGTGTCATAAAACACTGTGGAGGAGTCGGTGCGCAGCCAAAGAAGAAGTACATTCCATGATAAGAAAATCAAATCTCAAAGCCCCTGAGTGGCGGAGGGAAACAAAGTATACGGCCGGAAGAAGAAAAAAAAAGGCCGCAGACACTGGTGGCCTTTCATGCTTGGACTTGAGCGTCACAATCGTGTCATATCGTAACTTCCAAGCGAGCACAGGCTACGCTTGAAACAGCATCGATTCTACTTGCATTAAAGTGTACATCATGGCTTTACATGTACAGTACTCGTGTATTGCTGCTCACCAATAAAGTTGAGAATGCTATTCTTCGGCGATATTCCGGTTGATACGGCGCTACTATTACACAGGCAGAGACTTGTCTTGCTTTTTGGGGGGGTCCACACAATTATGAAGGCAAGCTTTTGGTGGCAAACTTTCATCTGATTGCTTCACAAGTTCTCTCGAGTCTCCACGTCCTTCAACAAGGCTCGTGCCGGGACCAAAGAAAAACAAGATTCATCCGAATTCGATGTAACAGATGTGATACGAGCCTGAAAATCATCTGCCCTCCCACAGCTCATGTCCATGCCATGCGGATTATGGATTCCTGACATATAACCAACCAACGAAACGCACAAACTTGGGGTTCCAAGGCCGGCTGGCTGCATATGCATGCACAGCCTTCACTCATGCAGCATTGTCCGTACCGACTTGGTCACCATCTTCCCCCGAACAAAAGCAGTCACACGGCTTCAACACCTGGCAATAAAGTTCAAGGCGCACCCCTGTTGCGCTTCGGCTCTCCTTGTGGATTCCCCGTGCCAATCACAACGCTGTTCCTGAGCCCAAGCTGCATTTGGTCTAACAGGCCCCTTTTTTTGAAGACAGGGTGGGCATGAAGCGTGGAGCTACATTGTTTTTTTTTTTTCGTTCGAAATTTGCCCACGGCCGCCCATTGATGTTCCAGCTGGATCATACATTCTTTTATTAGTGGAAGTGGTTGCGAGGCTCCTCTCATAAGCACAGTAAGAGATGGTATCAACTTGTCCACCTGTCAGTAAGAGGCGGCCATTATCACCACATGCATAGATAGATTGGGTACACATTCAGGCACAGCACTGTAATCCTCTAATTTCCATTAAATTACTGGTTAGCAGGGCTGATAAACCCTGTCGTTGAAGCTTACCCGGAGCGGCTTTCAACTGGCCTCGCGGTTACCGACATATCATCAAGATGAAACGCCTAATTGGGTGTCACTGCATAAGTGGAGGATCGTTGAACAGTGAACTAATTGTTGCGCCGATGTGATGGATAGTAGTAATGGAGACTTGATACACTATTGATCAATCATGCACGGTACAGTTCAGTCGCCAGTTACAAGTGGTCCATACTTTCCGCGCGTCGAACAGCAAGCAGACTACATGCATCGTTTTATATTATGACGTCTACGATAGAGGGCTAGTTAATTCCGGTCATCTGTGGCTGGCTGGCCAGTACCTGCAGGCTACAGAGCTTGATGCAGTCTGGGCAAGCTGGGGGCTGCTGACGGCGATCTTTCTGTACAATATGCGCCAACAGAAAACGCGACTAAGAAGGACTCCCAGTGTCATTTCCATTCGTTCTAAACCGGGCATAGTACGGAATACGAATTCTTGTTTTACATTTGCTGGCCCGGGCCCAAATAGCTCACCTACAAGTTACACACACGGCTGGCCGCGAGATGCACTTCCAAACCAGGGCACAATTAGACATCTTTTGATCTCCAAAACTGGTTAGCGCACACGCGACTCCCTTCTCTTCGTCTCCCTGTTCATGATTTCATCATAGTGTCTGATGTCAATTCCAAAAACAAACATGAGACAGGTTCACGAAGATTAAACATGGCATTGGTTCCTTTGTTGTTTGTTCTGATATACACATCATGCCCAAGACGCGATGCGAGGATGCGAGACGCGTCTTCTTACTTGCGCGCCAGGAACAAAGTGCGTCTCATTTCGGAGGCGGGGTATCTCTAACAAAATTTAGTGCGACTTGGACTCGGAAGTTTGCTGAATATTGGGTGTGGCTCACGGAGTCACGGGAGAGCCAATTGCGAACGAACGACAGAACCCCAGCTTTCTGTTAATGCAAAGTTGTTCTTTACTATTGACAGCAGTTGGTTCTTGAACCAATACAGTACCTGCAAGCTGCAAGCTGCAAGTGGGAATTGCTCGGCTGGGCGGCATCAACCCTGTAGCTCTGTACATGGCTCATTAGGCTTGCCGTTCCCCGACTCGCCACGTGTCCAGCCTCGCTCCAACCACACAATTCATGCACGGCTATCGCTCTTAGTTGGTGACTCTATCCTCATCAGTCGAGGAACGTTGGCACGCTTACCCAGCACGCAAGAGGCTTGTGCTTTGAGCGGTTTACCTGACTGGCCAGGGAGATTAACATGACTGGCTGTGGAGTATGATTATTGGCGCCTTGTATGTTAGCTTGTGCGCGTTTGTACCAGTAACAATGCAGGTCAACGTATGTATGGTGTGCCGGTAATCATAAGTGTGAGTACTTATGCAACCGGGACAGCTTCCCCATACTCTCATGAAAAAGACTAATAGGAGCGATACCGAAACTAGTTCGGTAGTTCTCGAAGCAAGCCTCTCTCGGAAAACTGTTTTGATTCGGCTTACTTAGTTGGGCTAATTTGACCAGGGGTTGATTCTTCTCATTATTAGCCGGGGCATTCTTTTGGTGGCCGCCTCAGACGTTAGCCTGTTTCGAAATCGGACAAGTGCGATTTCCAATTCAGCTGAAGAACGATGGAAAAGCAGCCACTTTTGAAATCCTCGTGCCATCTTTTGTTCCGGCCTCACATGGCCATACGTACCAACATTTGTTAGGGGGAGGGGAACCTTAATTGAAGGTTTTTGAAAGGTGAATAACGGGAGGTTCGGAATGGGACCTGGGGAAACCGGTAAATCACCGTGTAAGACCGGCCCTGGCCCCAGTGTTTGTTTAAATTTTTTTGCAAGAACAAAAACTTGTTTCTTCTCTGGAGCCTTTTCTGTAAGTAAATCGCCATGGTGCGACATGCCCATGTGCCTGGCGTTTCATCTTCATCACCCATGCTCCCATTAATTAGCCTACCCTACACATCGACAAGGTGATTATATACACATTACAACCTTTGGTTTTTTGTGTCTGTGGCCGATTTGGCTATTCTGCACTGTTTATTGCTTTGCAATTACGGCAATTGAGTAGCGTTGTCTCATTTTACATTTGGTTTCAACAGAAGAGTACGGTCAGGATGATACCAAGTCCAACTTGGGGGCTATACGCATGCCCAGCTTGATATCCACACAATCCCAGCTGGTTGTCCTATTAATAGTTTATTATATACCAGTATAAAAGAGTTTATTAAATTGATCCGCGAGCAGGGGTGAGAACTGGTCTTAATCGGTGCCGGCGCCACGGCGGATAGGACAAAAAAAAATCGCTCTCTCTGGAGGCATTAGCCAAGGTGGTTTCTCGGTAATTAAGTTGTCATCATGGGGCGTTGGAGAGACGCAATTTCACAAGTTCGTGTCAGCAAATAAGAAACTGGCCAATTCTATTTGCTATCACACGCCTGTTCGATAATCATGCCAGATACGGTAGTTGACACCAGAACGCCACGACATGCTACAGAAAATGTACACTATAAACAACTTACACACATTTCTGTCCGGGAGGTTCTGGACATATTCCAGTCGAGTTAGTGGGGGGAAGTGGCAACTTGCGATACATATGGTTTGATTTCAATGAAAAAAGAGGAAATTGAGCATTGGTACGGGTATCATCACTTTCCTCACCACGCTTGCCTTATAACTATCAAATATAGGACTCAATTGTTCGGAAACAGCATCTTGAAAATGGCTAATTACTTACCAAAAATACATTGAAAAAACTATAATTAGATGTACATAAAAATGTGTTCAGACGTGTCATACTTCAAAATCCCGTCTACCAATTGTGTGGTTGCCAGAAAAATACCGTTTTGGGTGCCCTGTCTGCATTCCGTCAAGTGTCAAGCTGCGTACACATGTGAGAGTACATGTCATGAAACATATATTAATCTCTGAATATTGAATTCCCTCATTTTGGGACGTGATCAACCCGACCAAAGAATGAAGAAGAGCAATATATATTCGTACGGTAACGTATCTGGGATTGGTATACGAGTGAGAACGACTCACCGGAGCCATCATGACACTTTCCAAGAACAGGGCAGGGAAAAAGAAAGAGTGATCACAAACAGCTTGTAATCGCAAATGATAGAGGATGAATGGGCAGAGTAAATTTTCAGTTTAGATCTAGTTGTTTCAAACTTGTCCTTCAGCAGCCCGGACGCTCAGCCAGCACGGTCTGCTACATTGATCAAACTTTATCTGAGCCTATTGGAATGTGAAATAAATTCAAAGTGACGAATTAAAGAAACCAGTAAAAAAATCGTTGTAGTACGGTGGTGAATAGTCTATAATACATATTTGAACAAGAAAAAGGGACTGTCCCTCTTTCATTTGACTCGTCCGTCGTTGCCCTCCCAGTTACAATCCAAGCTGTGCCCAAGCCTTGCACGCATTACATCAGGTTAATGCCAACACCCAGCTGCAGTCCCTTTGTGCCCACCTCGCCTTTGCGCAGGACCAAGGGCAGGCTAAAGTTGAGCTCGAACCGAGCCACCGGGTGCGCATACACCAGACCAACGCCAGCCGCAGCGCTCGGGGCTCCGTGGAGCAGGTCTGCGACTGCATTCAGCATGCCATCGCGAACCGCGCCGGCGCTGAGACTGGGTGCGGCGGTGGTGGCTGCGGCCTCATTCCCTCCCTTGACCCTTTTTGTATTCTTCAGCGCAACCAGGCGGCCGCCGTTGGCAAACACCTGGAAGCGAAGCCCGGACTCGGGGCCTTTGTAGGGAAGCGGCAGGAGCATATTGACGCTGCCCGCAGCAAACAAGTCACCGCCGACAGAGTCCTTACCATCGTGGGGTCCGAGCCCGCCGAGCTGGAATCCACGCACGTCGGCGGGACCGCCGAGCTGGAAGCGGTCGTTAATGCGGCTGGGCTGCACTTTGCCATTGGCGCTGAAGCCTAGAGGCAGAGGCAGCAGCATGCCCATGCGGAAACCACCGCCGATGGAGATTCCCGACTTCTCGGACGACCCGGGCAGGGGTATGGGAAGCGCGCCGCCCAGTTCCAGCTCGCTCTTGGAAAACGCAACATCGCCGCCCAGCGGTCCCACTCCAGCCAACTCCAGTTTTGATCGAATCATGTAGCCACTCTGTGGCAGCTGAGGATTATCACGTCGCTCTCTGTAGAATGTGTGCTTGAGGGCGCTCTTGAGGGAGTCGCCGGCATCTTGGCGGACGGTGGCACTGGCGCCTTGGCCGAGGCCGGTGACTTGCCGCCACATCCCAGAGTACTCGAGCGTATTGCTGTCCTTTTGCTTGTTGATCCAGGAGAACTGGATGGAACCGCCTTTGAGGACTTCCTCATGGGAGGCCCAGGGCTTCTCAGAGGCGGACGCTAGTGCCTCGAGAGAAATGCGCATGTCCGGGTTGCTCAGAACAGGCGCCGCTAGATTGGCGCTGTAGGCGGATCGCGTGCGCGTTCCGGACCTTGCGTTGAGAGTCAACATCTCGGCTCCTCCAAATATGTTGCGCCATAACAGCGATCCGTAGGCAGACCCTTCACCGTTGCCAACATCGGTGCCAGTTTGCAGCTTGAAGCGAGGCAGCTCCTTGAGAGAGAGGGAGACGTTGACATCGGTAGGGCTCGACGAGGGATCGGTCGGGTCCGCCTGCTGAAGAAATACCTCGGGCGCTTCTCGTAGTATTTCTGATGCTTGGTTAGTACACAGCAGGGCATTGCTTCGTAGTCGGGGGTAGCAACTCACGCAATGCGCTCAGCTTTCCGCTGGCCTCCTGAAGCTTGGCTAGCACCTCGCCAACCGTCGATGGTGCCCCGGGGCTATCGGCTAGAATAGGTTGGACAATTGGGTCGAGAAAGTGGCGGCGAATGTTGTTGGCGCCGAGAATAGAGACTTCGTTGACGGTCATGGGCATCGCATTTTGGTCAATCATCTACACGATGCAATTGTCAGCCTTTTTTGGTAGTGCTGGTAGACTGGCGAGCGGCACCTACGAGCTGTGAGACTCGGCGCTCCCGTGCTTCTTGGTCGGCATCACGATACTCGGTTCTCGCCTTTGCATCTCGCAAGACATCCATGCCATCTTCGTGGAGCTTGTCGAAGCCACCGGCAGACTATCAGCCGTTCCAGTCAGTAGCTGCTCAGCTGCTTCTCGCAGCGTTTTTCTGTTGGAGTGAGGTACTCACAGAGCCATTTCCAGTCGACATGATTGCAAGCTGAAACTGCCTCCCGCTTTGGAGTCAAGTTTTTAGCAGGATGGTCCTTTCAAATTGCCAACAAGGGACGGAACATGTCGCGAAGCTGCCGGTTTAAGCTTCCCGCAGAATGTGGCTGATGGGTGCGCTAGCCACATTCGACAAACACTAGCCACAATATTTGCCACTGACCACGCTGACCCAAACCTCCGACGTTGATTCTGGCCCTCCGACATCTCCTTCACTTGCACACCATAGCAGCTTGGCGCTCACGACCGCCTTCCCTCATCCTTTGTTCATTTTAGTATTATTTTCCATTGCACTGTCTCTTACCTTTTGTTTGCTAATTTTCGACGACATATAATCCGACAACGCCGGCCACGCGACTTTCCTTTGCACCTAGGCGCATTCCCTCCTACGAGAGACCATGGCGAGCAAGGCCGCCTTGAAGCGAGTACGTCATAGGAAGTGCGTTGCTTTTGTCGTGCCCAACCACTAATTTCTGGCCTCAGTTGACTCGCGAATACAAGACGATATCAGAGAACCCGCCTCCATACATAACAGCACACCCTTCCGAGTCTAATATTCTAGAGTGAGTTGAACGACGACGACTCTCCGATTTACGAAACACGCTAACCAGTACACTACCCGACATCTAGATGGCACTATATCATCACAGGCCCAGAGGACACGCCGTATCATGGCGGCCAGTACTGGGGCACACTGATATTCCCGCCAAACTATCCGTTTGCCCCTCCATCGATCCGAATGCACACGCCGTCGGGCCGATTCCAGCCGTCTACGAGACTGTGTCTCTCGATATCCGACTTTCACCCCAAATCATTCAACCCGGCGTGGGAGGTTTCGACCATCCTCATCGGGCTGCTCTCGTTTATGACGAGTGACGAGATGACGACGGGATCCGTCTCGACCACGGCGGCCGAAAAGACATTTCACGCGGCGCGATCAAAGTGGTGGAACTCGACTGGCGGTGGCTCCCATGCAAAGAACCCGGCCAACAAGGGCAATGTGAAGCTGGGCGACGGCGGCGCCAAGTTTCGCGGCGAATGGGCTGCGGTGGATGCCGAAAACTGGGAGTGGATGAAGAAACACAAGGTCGACCCTGTGACGGGGAGCCGCGCTGGCGGTGATAACGGCACTTCGTGCGCGCCTCAGCTAGGCGGCATTGCCGGGACGAGCGGCCACCAAGCGCAAGCGGTGGTCGATGTGGTGGTACAGCAGAGGGACGCGGGGCGGGGTTGGATATATCGAAACAAGTTGGTGGTGGCGGGCGGCGCCATCTTCCTGTACGTCCTCATTGCCAGATTGATGAGCGGTGAGGGTGGTCTTGCATAGTTTGAATATGTTTTTTTTGGGCAAACTGTCGACGGGCACGGTCGCAGTGGTACTGCACCAAGCAGCAAGGGCTATGCCTTGAAAACATACAATAATTATAGGGTCCTGGCTGGGTTCGCATGGGCATCAGTGTATTTTAGTGACTGGACTGTTACGATAGACTTTAGCAAACGGGGGATAGTTGGTAGAACCAAGGCAGGTATACGCCTCTGGGCCAAGGTCTCCCATCAATATCACTATTTTATTGGCGGTCATAAATGGCCAGGATGTGTTTGGGGGGTGCGGCTACATCGATGGCAAACAATGGCTATGTTGGACTAGAAGCTATTGTAGGGGGGGCCAGTGATTCCGGATTGCCAGTGTTTGCTTCCAAGTAGAATTGTGCCTCATTCGAGCAGGTAATTATCCGATATGGCAAGCAGACTTGGGGCAGAGACCTGCAGGGACATGGTTGCGGACAGAACCAAGGGGGAAAGTGAATTCCATCTGACGCTGTGTCTGTACTCGGTACGGAGTACTCACCTCTGTATTGATAGTTTGAGGATGGCATCAATGACATGGATGGGTGACAGGGATCAATGATTTTTTTGGGGAAGAAAAGGGCTCCATCGAATGGCATGGAAATCAGAAGGCCCAAAGGCCTCATTTCTGGTGGGCTATACTGGCAGTCTGGCCAAGGTTAGCAGATGCTTTACTGCTACTAGCCACTAATAATATCCGATTTGCGGCGCACTGGCCTTCTCCCCACAGGCAACAGCGATTGAGCCACTAACCACTGCCACTAAGCTCTAAAACGGATGGCTGTAACTACTGGTAACTGGTAACTGGGCAGTAGGCTGAGAACAGGCGCCGTCTTGCAGGACTTTGGAATTTTCAGCGCTTAAAAATATGATTCATCCACCAAGAAACCAGCAAAGTCTGGTACAGAAGCACCTAAATCCACCAAAATACAGCCCGCATTTGGCACTGCCAGGCACAAATCCCTAGCAGTCTGTCTGCAGCCTGTTAGTTGTCTGTTAGTTGTCTGTTAGTTGTCTGTTAGTGCTGGTGTTTATTAGTGACTGGCCGCCCACCGCCCACCGCCGGTGCCGCCACTACCAGCGGCCTACAGCCTGTGTGTTGCCTGCAGCTTGGGCCTGTGGCTGTGGATTGTGGACGGCGTGCAGATTTCACCCCAAACCTCCTCCAAACCTCCATCGCCATCCCATCTGCCCTCCCGCTCCAGCACCATCTGCGCAACACCCTCCATATCAGGGTCGCTCCTTTGCAGCCCGCTTGCCCCTTCTGCCCGCCATGGCTCCCGCCAACGGCTCGTCCAAGTCTCGCAAGGCCACTTCCGCTGCCGCTGCCGCTCCCGCTCCAGCAGCCTCGGCGGCCAGCAAGCCTGCGCAGAAGAAGGCCGTGGTGCCCGTCCTGCCTCTGCCCTATGTCAAGCGCCACGCCCCTGCCGCCGCGACCCCAACGGCGAACAAGCCCGAAGCAAAGCCCGACGATGCTCGATCCAATGCAAAGCAGCAAAAGCACAAAGACAAAGACCCCAAGCCTCGCAGCAAGGATGACAGCTCCTCCAAAGCCGCAGCTGCGGAGCCAACTGCTACCACCACCTCCAACACTGCGCAAACCAATGCCGCCAACGGCGCAGGTAAGACATTATCCAGAGGATTTTCTTTTGGGTTTCCCTCATTTGGCTTCCCAGCGTTCAAGGGAGCCTTTCAAACAGCTCTTGCTAATTAATTAATGTAGCACCAGTCCCTCTCCCGGACAGCTCTGTGCCGTCACAGAACAAGACTGAAGCTGTGGCTGCACCCAACAAGGAGCCACCATCTCCTCCCAACACTGAATCGCCCAGCCGAGCCTCGACCGAATCTGCTGCAGTCATTGCCGCCCAAGTCAAGGACGAAGCTACTGATGCAAATGGAAGCAGCAGCAGTGTTTTGACCAAAACTGAGCGACGAAACAAGCCTGGTGAGTTGATTCGCGCCCTATCCCTCGACACTGGCCGTGCCTTGATACTAACTCCGATCCCCCCCAGCAGCGAACCCGGCAAACAATAAACCGCCCAACAAGTCTCGACCGCCGCCACCCGTCTCTCCTACCAGATACCATATGCCACCGCCGTTCCAGCCCGGAAATAGGATGCCCGGCATGCATGCCACCGACGATGTGCCTCGAGGTCCACGACCGCCCATGCCAAACGGCCATGGCCACGGCCCTAACCCTAGCCACGGCCACCTTCACCATCAAGCCCATCCCAGCAACAGCAGTGTGCACTTTGGTGGCTTTCAGGAGTCCCAGAGCTCTAGCCCGGCTCCTCACTCGGGCGGTATCGCTCCTCCCCCTGGCATGCCCTTCCCAGGCGGTCGACAGCCCTTCATGGGACATGCCAGCAACGGCTTTCCTCCCATGATGCCCTACGGCCCAGACATGATGCCGGTTACCACCTTTGACAACTATGGAAGACCCTCGATGGCCTACGCGCCCCCCGATTCGTACCCTCTGTATCGCCACAACTACGGTCCCTCCACGCCGCACAGCTTCCACGATTCCCACTCTTCGATGGATGAGCATAATGCCCAGTACGGCGGGCGACCTCCGATGCACAACGGTGCCCCTGTTGCAGAGGAGCCTCAGATGCAGGGCAACGCCAACCGAATGTTCGGCCATCCTGAATTCCCGCGCATGCTGCTCAATCCCGCCATGCCGCCGCAGATGATGCCACCAAACGATTCGGCAGATGAACTTGCAGACTATGCACAACAGCAGTTTGGTAATCTCGAGTTTACTGACTGCTCCCTAGAGCTTCGATACCTCGATGATCGTGCACCACCGGTGCGCATTCCTGGTCACCGATTTATACTCAACCGATCTCCCGAGTTGGCCGCTCTCCTGCGCCAGCAAACTCTTTCTCCCAGCCCCCCTGACCGTTCTCAGCAGACAGTCTTGATTGAGACCAACAGCAAATGGATTCGCTCCGACTCGTTCTACATGGCCGCACAGCGCCTCTACGGTCTGCCGCTTCTGCAGTACCCAGGTCCTCGCAACCTCCACCCGGAGTCGGGTGAATTGACTGATGCCGGATCAAGCGTGGAGCAGCTTGACTTTGCGCTCTCGTACGCCGCTGCCGGCCAGTTGCTCCGCTGGGCTCCTGTTACCAGACGCGGATGCGAAGTTGCAACGCAGCTCATCGACTGGCAGACGATTGAACGTGTGCTCGAGTTTGCCTTGGACGGCCACAATGACCTGGGCACGCATGATGTCTACAGATACGGAGAAGGGTCCAAGATTATCCTGGATGCCGTTGTCACTTTTGTCGTGCACAACTTTCCGCCTACGTTTGATCTGGATGCTCAAGTTGTTTCTCCCGTGCAGTATGCGAGACTCCCCACGCACCCCCCACCCCTAGCACCGGCTCAGCTCACAACCCACCGAAGCACGGCATCAGCAGCAGATGACATGCCGGCTGTGCAGCTTGGAAAGGGGCGCCGCTCTCAGAAGATTACCAACATTCAGTTTGGCGACTTTGCCCTCACCGACAGCCAGCCCCCGTCTGAGACGGAAACCCCCAAGGCCTCTCGCCCTGCACAGCCTGTTTCTCACGCAGTCCTGTCGCGTATCCTGCTCAACATTCCATTTACGCAGATCAAGATGATTCTCGAGTCATCTGGATCCGGTAATGTCAATGGCTGGGCCAATGCCGAATCGCGTTACCGCATTGTCAAGGCAGCCGTTGAGGAGCGTGAAGCTCGGCGGGTCAAGGCAGTGGATGCAGTGGTTGACGGCCGCGTCCCTGATGCCGAGATGCTGCGGGCCAGCCTGAGGGCTCCCGAGCCGCGAAGCATGCCGCACTGGAGCGCGCTGGGCTGGCATGAGGAGATGCTGCCCTATGGAAACCCAGATGGCCCCTCGCTGGGTCGCAAATGGGCTCCACTGCCAGCACCGCAAAGCACTACCGTGGCTGAGTATCCATGAAGAGGCAATACGCAGAATTAGCGACGATGAATATGACGACATAACGACACGCATTTACTTGCGATGGAAAAGCGCCGAAAAAAAAAGGATTTGCATTTGCGCCAAACCCCAGGAGGGGTTTCAAAATACGGGACAAAAATTAGCACCTGATTTTCCAACAACAAATTTGGTTCATCTTTTCCTTCATGTACTTTTTTTGCATTTGCGACTAGTTCGCACACGTTTTTTGGAGCGAGCCAAGGACCATTGGCCTTTTCCGCCACTTGCTCATCTGCGGGCGGGGTGGGACAAGGAGTGCATTTGCTTATGGCCGGACACCATTGGCACTCTGATGGCACCACTAGCCGAAGCCACGCAGATGTCCAGTCAGTCCCTTGGCTTGCGAGGAGGTGTTTGGTGGGTAACTGTATCAAGATTAGGGCGTCAGCTTGATGCTAGCCCGGTGCTTGGCAAAAGTGCTGCGAACCGGGCGCCTGGGGATGGCAGGTAGGTGAGGAGCAGGATCGCATGGGGCAGGATCATTATGATAGGGATGCCGTACTGGCCCCTTTACGGACAAGGGAATTTGGTTTTTGTTTTGTTTTGTTTTGATTGTGATTTTATTTTCTTGCGACAAAATGGGACCAGCCGGGAATGGACATGCAATTTGGGGGACAAAAGTGGCTTGCACGCTTATATATGCAGGCTTATATATAGTTTTTGGTCATGTCGGGTCGATAACGAAGACATAAAATCACTCGATAGTAGGTGTATGAACTTATTTGCCATTAAATGACGCCCACGAACTGCGCAGGTGTGTCTGGTGCTTATTCGATGCAAATCAGCCGGCCATTGCCATTTTGGCGTGGCTGAGGCGTCGCGCCCGTCAGCTTTGCTCGCAGCCTTGCTATTAACTTAACTTAGCTCGAGCCTCGTAGCTCGTAACCTTAGCCGGTGCCAACGTGTCGCTGTCATCAGGGTCCCGCGAGAGTATAAAGTGTGCTTATGGACTTGGGAGGGCTGAAATCCATGACAGCGTGCAATTGATTCTTGTTTCCCACAGCTGCTTAATTGCAAGCCTGTCTTTCCGTGTGCCGGTTTCCCTTTATTCATCATCACAAAACACACACACAATCAATAGAAACATGGCACCAACGAGATTAGACGACCTCGCCCCAGAGCTGGTCGTAGACATTGCCCGCCACCTATGGCTCGGTGACATGAGCCACATGGCGCAGGCCAGCCGTCGGCTGTACGAGGTCCTCGACCCCTTTCTCTACCACACGGACGCCCTACCGTACAACCAATACGCGCTGTACTGGGCGGCCGAGCACAACCAGACGGCCGTGGCGGACAAGGCGCTGCGCGCGGGCACGCCGCCCAGTCCCGGCAACGGGCGTCCGGATCTCTTCACCCGGCCATTCGGCGGCACACCGCAGCCTACGGCCCCGACGAGTAAGCAGGTGCGAGAGGCCAACGCGCACAGGTCGCTCTCCACGCCGCTGGCCATTGCGGCGTCAGAGGGCCATGTCAAGATTGCGGCCATGCTACTCCGGCGCACATCGGCGGCGATGGCGACGACGGCCCTTATGAAGCACCACGAGGAGGACCTTTCTGCAAGTCTACGGGCGGCGGCCGAAAGGGGCCATGGGGAGATGGTGATCATGCTGCTGCAGTACGCAGCCGCCACCGCACAGCAGACAGGCGGCCTCGATGTGCAGGCGCTGGTCGAGACCGCCTTTCGGTCCGCCGTGCTCGAGGGCCAGCCCGGTGTCTTGGGGCGCATGCTCGTGGTCCGTGCCGGGCCGGCGGTGGTGGACACGACCTCTTCCTACTACTCCCAGGGCGGCCAGATGGTGGCCGCCGCGGCCGGCTACGACGACGTCTGGGATCTGCTGCAGCTGCATCCTGCCGCGCAGCAGCGGCCGACGCCACCGGACGTCATCCGCGGGCTGGAAGGCGTGAAGGCAAAGGGACCTGGACTGCGCGGCATCGTGGCACTGGTCGGGCAGTGGATCAGCGCTGACGGCGGCAGCGGCGATGACGACGGGCCGGACATGGTCATCAACGACCCTCGCGTGTCGACACTGCTCCTATCCCACGCGTGCAATAGAGGCAACGTGCCCCTGATGGAGCTCCTCGGCCAGCATCTATCCGACTTTCCGACGGTGCTCCGACGGTTCGTGCGGAGCGGCGAATTCCTGCGTGATTGCCGCTCGGAGCGTGTCGAGCTGGTGACGACGCTACTGCCGCATCTGCAGTCTGTGGACGCCGACCCGGAGACCTGGAGCGCAGGCGTGGCCCATGCGCTGGCCAGCGGGCTGACCGACACGGCGCGCGTGTTTCTCGCGGCGATGCCGGAGGGTACCGTGCCGCTCTGCTTCGCTCAAGAACCCTACTGGATTCTGGCGCAGGCCTGCCTCGGAGCACACTCAGGTGTTGTCGAGCTGCTACTGCTGTCGATGGGCATCCCCATCATGCAACAGGGGGAGGGGAGCACAACCGCCAGCAGCAGACCGGTAGAGGACGGCTGGACGCTACTGCAGACGACGCTGGCGCGAGCCGACCGAGCTGAGCACCGCTACCGCATCGCGGAGCTGCTTCTCGAGGCGGGCGCCAACCCCAACGAGCGCGGCAGCAAGGGCGCTTCGCACAATACCTCGCCGCTGATGCTGGCTTGCGAGGCGGGCCTGGTCGACGTGGCGCTGCTCCTGCTGCACCACGGCGCCGACGCCCTTGAAAGGAACGCGGCTGGCTACACGCCGCTGCACCGGGCCTGCGGCTACCTCGCCCACGACGGGCGTCTCGTCGAGGCGCTCCTGGACAGGGGAGCCGATGTTGGCGCGCGCACGCTGGGCAAGTCGACGCCCCTCCACGAGCTGTGCCTGTTCCGGGACCGAACGGGGGCCGACTTTCTAGAACGCCACGCCGGCGGCTCTGTCCCGGCGAGCCTTACCGCCCCGTCGGCGCGGTACACGGTGGCCAAGCTGCTGCTCGGCCGGTGCGGCGCGGACCCTCATGCGCAAAACGCCAACGGCGCGACGGCGCTGCACTTTGCTTGCACCGCGACCGACCGTCCCTGCGGCGCGGACGACGCGGCGGTGGTGCGGGCGCTGGTCGAGCACGGCGCCGACCTGGAGCAGCCCAACCGGGCGCGCAAGACGCCGCTCTTTCTCGCCTGCAGCCGGCTGAACCTGCCCGTGGCGGCGGTGCTGCTCGAGCTCGGCGCGGACACATCCGCCGCGGCGCTGCGCGGTTTCGCAGACGACGGCAGCATCGAGATGGAGGTGCATACACCAGCGCGAGACGACACCAACAGGGAGACGATGTACTACCTGGTCCACGGGCTGGCCAAGCTGCTGCTCGACTACGGGGCGGATCGGGCCATGTTAAGGGCGACGCTGCTGCCGGTTCTCAACAGCCACGGGAGGCGCAATACGTACGGAAGGTCCTACGATACGGTCGCAATGCTCCTCATGCGTGCCGGAGGCGTGGACGAGAGCACGCAGCTGGTGCTGCAAAGGGAGGCCTGTGCGGCACGGACAGAGGCGCTTGGCAAGGCGATGAGCTTGGTTGTGGAAGACGACGAGGAAGAAGCCAAACAAGGTGACGACGACACCGATGACGACGACGACCATCATGGACATGGCGAGGCAGGCAATAATGACATGCTGCCGCTTACAGTACTCAGTTGGCCAGTGCCAAAGAAGAGGAACGCACCGGCATTTGAAGACGAGGAGTTTCTTTACTACTAGGAGGACTCTACAAAAATTGGTTACAGGCATAATGCCTTCGAGCAGGAAAATGGCGACAGATTGTTGCATGTAAATAGGATAGGTTACCAGGTCCAAAGCTTTTGCATAGCTTTTGCATGGCTTTGCATAGCTTTTTCATTTTTTTCAATATAAAGGATCTACACAGCCGAGACACAATGTACTTGCTACGTCACGGTTCACGCTGCGGACTAGCGGGTACCTTTTGTCACTAGCTCGCGACAACCCCAGATGGTGCTCACTCTCCCCCACACTGCATGATTATAGCGTCCCTTTTATTGCTCCTGAAGCCGAGGCTTGCTTGCTTGGTGGGCTGCTTGTGATGAAGAGCATTCCAATCGTTCTTCGCTCCATTCTGTGTTTTCATCTCCCTGCACCGTCTGTATCTACTCACCAGTCCCTCTTCCCTCGCAAGACATTGTGTCCTGATATTTTTTGGGAGCCAAGAAATTTGTTTCTTAATCTCGATAAAAGAGCGGGGGAAAAGAAAAATACCCCCCAATTAGTCCAGCAGACTGTTTTGCAGCTGATAAGGAAATTGAGCTGCGTCAAGCTTTGCGCGTGTTGAACCCCCCCTGTTTGCCTCGGGATAAGCACGACTCGCCATCTGCATCAACGCCATTCGCTCACCACAGAGCATCATCGTCGCCTCCTCTGTTGCTTTACGTTTTAATGACTAGACGACGTTAAATCGGTACACGACTTGTATTGTTTCGCACTAGATACGACCGCAGCCATGGCGTCTCCCGACGGAGCAGGTCGTCCGCGACGAGCCTCGTCGGCCGCAACCACCATGGACCCGGTGATGCGCAACGCCCTTCGCTACACCGTCTCGGCGCGCGAGTACGCCGCACTGCACAAATACATCCTCTCGCGCTCCCGGACGCTGCGCCGGAACGCACCCACGCCCGCTGCCGTCGAAAAGTCTCTCGCGCCGACCGACGCCAGCGCCTCGAGCGACTACAATGCCAAGGCAGTCCGACACGCTCTCCGCGTCTTTGTGACGACTTGGGCGGGTATGAAGGGCTATGAATTTGTTTCAAAGAAGATATCCAAAGCCAGGTAAGGGAACCTATGCCCCGAGCAGTCATAATAAAAGCTAACATAAACAGCAGCACGCCAGCATCCACACAAAAACAGCCGTTTTACAAGTCGCCTGCCTTTAGGCTCTCCCTCTCCCTCTCGAGCATCCTCTTCCTCTACCGCCTCCTGTTCCGCTTCCTCTCACGTCTCCGGGGTCACCTCATGGAGCCCTCGGTCGAGCCCTTTCGCAGGCGGAACCCGCGCACCACCCGCGCCCTCACGTCGCCCTATGCGCCCGCTGTCGGCGCCTCCCTGGCCGGCCTCGCCCTGGGCATCTACCCATCGCCGCCCATGCGCGCCGGCGTCGCCGTCTGGCTCCTCTTCAAGGCCCTCGAGTACAGCTGGGATCTCTGCGAGGGGGAGGGCATGATCTGGGGCACGACCAAGCAGGGTAAGAAGCGTGAGCGGCCGTGGTGGGTGGGCAGCTGGCTCCTCCAGCCTTTTGCCTTTGGCCAGCTGCTCCACGCCGCCGTCTTTGACAAGGACTGCTTCCCAGACAGCTACGGCAAGTTCATCTGGGCCAACTCGCCCGTCTATCTGCACCAGAGGCCCGAGGGCTACCCGGCGGGGCTCAAGTGGCCGTCGCGCGATGACGTGGTGAGCGGTCTATCTGAGATGGCACGTCTGAACTGGCCGTGAGTTTTTCCTCCCCCCTCTTTTCATACCAGTCACAGACAAATTGCTAACAGTTGCAAAACTATAGTGCCTACATCTCACCCACCATGTTCCCCAACAAGAAAAACGCCCTCCCGCCCACCGTCACTGCCCTCGCGCCGCTCACCTCCCAGGCGCACCCGCTCATCACCTCCCTCTCCTGCGCCGCCCTTCACCCCGGCGACCCTTCGTGTACGCGCACCCACCTCACCTTTTGGCTGCGCTCCTTCCCGCCCATGGCCCGCTTCTTCGTCCTCTTCTACTCGGCCTGGGCCATCATCCCCGGCTTCCGCAGCTTCCGCCACAACCCCGTCGCCGGCCTCCAGCGGGTCGTCTCGCGCACCTTGCGGGCGTCCACCTTTGCCACGGGCTCCCTCGCCACCGCCTGGGCCTCCATCTGCTTCTTCCAGACGTACCTCCCGCGCCACCTCCTCGCCACCCAGCGCTTCTTCCTCGGAGGCTTCTTCGCGGGCTTGTGGGCGTGGATCGAGCGGAAGCAGGGCAGGCTGGTGTTCCTCTACAGCGCCCGCGCGAGCGTCAACTCTCTGTGGAAGGTCGGCGTCAAGCGCCGCTGGTGGCGCGCCATGAAGGGCGGCGACCTGTGGCTGTTTGTCCTGGCGCTCATGGTCACCGGCGTCGTATACGAGCGCGACGCAAAGGCCATCAAGGAGAACTCGTTCCGCAAGGGCGTGAGCTGGGTCCGCGGCGAGGGCTGGCGGGACTGGGCGATTGAGGAGGAGGAGGAGGAGGAGGAGGAGGAGAGCAAGGACAAGGACGAATGAATAACCAAGCAAGAAAAGAAAAAGAAAAAGAAGAAGTTCCGATATAAAATGGAGCAATAAAAAAGAAAAAAAAAAGGAAAGAAAAAAGAAAGAACCATGTCGAGTATGATTGATTACTGTCATCCACACGTTTATTTGGAGCGTCACGGCACGCAAGGAGTTTTGATGGTCCAGCTGTATTATTACATATATTTGACCTGTAGACTCATGTTTTAATGGCTTTCAGTGCGTTTCTTAGCTTCAAACAATTACATTCTACCGTACCACCTATTATCGCTTCACTATCCCCGTTCATTCTCAATCTGGTAAACACTCATACTACTTGCTGGGCCTACTTGCTGCATCTTCGTTTAAAAATCACACAAGTATCAAATTATGACAAATATACTCAATTTTCGACTCATTTATATAAACTTCGCGGGGAATATCGTGAAACACGTACTGCATCAAAGCATCAAAACCGCGCTTGAATCTCACTCGCTTACACCCTTCTTCAATCAAACATCCACACCAGAGCATACATCTTTTTCCAAAATTCATTACATCCACTGCCAAGACAAAGCACTGATTTAAGGAGCAGGCATCTTGGAGTTGTCCCACCATGGGTAGAAGCGCTCCCCCTTGGCGAGTTGCTTGAGCGTGCAAGCCACTTCTTCGCATCCGACCGAGGCCTGGTAGTTGCCCCACCAGTTGACCTCAACGTCAACCCACTGGACGGAGAAGAGCATGATGATGGCAGAGATAGCAATGGCCGCGGACCACGATGCGGACAGCACAAAGTTGTACTTGGACCAAAACGCCAGGTAGCGTCCGCGAATGTAGATCCACGAGAACCAGGCGACGGGAACCGCGGGCCAGGCAAAGGAGAAGCTGTAGGGCGCCCACTGAAGAGAGCCGGCAATGGCAGCGACAATGTGAACCTGGCGGATCGCACGGTTGTTGGGAAGGGCCTTCTTCAAGCCCCAGAACAGGAGGACGAGGAGGATGCCGATGGGGAAGCCCATGAGCAGCCACTTGTACTGACCGTCCTTGCCAAAGACCTTGAGGGGACCAATGGTACCCCAGAGGATGGAAGCCGTGAAGAAAGTGTTGGGACCGGGGCAAATGAAGCGCATGGGAGCCTTGTCGGTGCAAACATCGCGCAGGTCAATCTGGAACTTCAAAACACCAGTGCACACAAGGGTGGAGATGAATGTGGCAACCATCTGACCGGCAAAGGTGACACGGGGAGGAATCTTGACGTAGTGAGCGACCTTGAGATCGTTGGCGAATGAGAGGGCATGGGCGCAGGTGACGTAGCCGTACGACTTGAAAAAGTTCATGGCTAGCGCGTTGCCCTCAACAATCATACCACCAATGAACTCGGCGAGCACGTTGAGGGTGACCTCAATGCCAGTCATGGCGTTGACGATACCAACAGGGATGACGAAAATGAGACAGAGCAGGATTCCGTAGAAGACGACACCGACAGACGTGTAGGTGGGCCAGACGGCGATACCAACAATACCAAAGACGACGGAAATAATAAGAGTGCCAAGGTACCACCACTCAGAGACCTCGGGGTAGGCAGCCATGAGACGGTTGTGGACGTCCTGGTACTCTCCATCGTTGGAGCGGACAGTGCCATCGGCATCTGTAATCACGGTAGTGTTGGCATCGGCGTCGGCGTCGGCGTTCTTCTTCTTCCACTTCATGCCCTGCCAGAGGTTCTTGAATCCCATGGCCAGTTCATATCGGTGATAAAGAATGACGTGGGTGACAATGGCGGCGTAGATGGCAAAGAAGAAACCATAGACGAGCGAGTTGCCGGCCGTCATGTAAGCTGCAGAATAGGCGCTATATTTCTCCTCATCGTACATGCCCTTGGCGTCAATGGTGCGCGACACATTGTAGCGCTTCCCGTAGTGATCATAGAGACGGTTGGAGATGATGGGAAGATAGCCCGTGTTCCAGGTGTTGCTGTACCAGACACCGGCAATCATGAGGCCAGTGATGAACATGCCTGCAACCATGTTGAAGGTGGAGAAGGAGGGAATCATGAGCGGATCGGTGGTGAAGCAGATAATGTTCCAGTCAAAGGTGGGAACAGGGTTGAAGAGACCGAGACCATTCTTCATTCCCGTCAGGATGTTGAGGTTCAGGTTGTCGGGGGCGATCCAGGTCATCCAGCTAAAGTACGAGAGCACCGAGAAGAGGTAGTTGGGGAACCAGAAATAGACAAACATGCCGCCAAAGGTGACAAGGAAGAAGTTGTAGCGAGAAATCGACCACATCTTCTTGAACGGACCCATGACGCTGTGGTTCTCCTCGTTGTGCAGAGCAGTGTTGAGGGAGATTGTGACGAGCGATGCGGGCCATACGCAGTAAGATGGGTAGACGAGGAACTTTCGCGTCAGACCAGCCAGGCCGTATCCGATAAAGTTGGTGGCAAAGGCGTTGCAGAACATGTAGCCAAAGTCGCGTGCGTACTGCTGGTTGAAGTAATGTGGCAGTACCTGGACCCAGATGATGTAGGCAGTGTACGGCGTGCTGCGCGATGTGTTGGCCATGATGGCAATGAGCATGTGTTCCTTTCTGTTGAAGCGGCCAGGGTTGAGGGGCACGACAATCTTGGTGAATGGGATGGGAATGTCCTTTCGGGGCATCCAGCGCTCCCATGCCTTGCCGAGAGGGAAGGCCAGAAGCTGGGCGACGTTGGTGTCGAAACGAATGCTGGGGTAGCGAATACTGAAAAGCTGGTTGACAAAGGCGAGAAAGACGGAGAAGATGATACCAATGGTCCAGGCACGAATGGTAGAGACGGGCATGGTAGGATCATCGTGGTTGTCGACGACGGCACGGACCTCGGCGTAGGGGCTGTTGTTGGTGATGAGTGCGGCCTCGAGTTTCATCTCTTGGACCAGTCGCTCATTCTTTTCCTCGTTATTGCCAATATCCTCCTTGCCTGTAATAACTCGTTAGCCAAAATCGCACTAGCCAGAAGCTCTGTTGTTTAGCGTACTGAGGAACTCCTTGATCTTCTGGAGTGTGACAAAGGGAAAGTTGGGATCGCCATCGTGGATAGCGAGGACGTTCTTCATCATCTGCAAGCAGGTTCCATTAGCACCAGGTATGCATTGTGTAGAGCGGTGGAGTAGATTTGCACCTTTTGGACATCCTCGAGACTCAAGCTGGCTGCAATTTCCTTGGCCTCCAAAATATCATCCTCGGTGGCATTGAGATGGCTACATGATTTTGTTAGCATGTCGATGCGCGAATGGAGAGGAGAGATGCGAATCGTACCCTTCGAGGGTTTGCGTGCGACCCAAGTCGTCCGAGTCAGAAGACATCTTTGAAACGGCGAGGTTAGCAAAAGGCGCCACTGCCAACGTCGCCGGAGATGAACACTTACCACCTTCTCCATGACCTCGGGCTCTGTACCCTCGCGCTTCTCACCAAGGATGCCATTGTTGTGATTCTGAGAGTTAATCTCACGAGGCTCTTGAGCGGATTTCTCCATGGCTAATGTCCCGTCGTGACGATTCCAGCAGGAAGCGCCCAGATAAGAAAATAGACAGAAATGTGAATGAAGGCGGATACAAGATGGAAAGTCTCAGGCTCAAAAGGTGGGAGATGTAAGCATCATATATGAAAGTTTAATTGCAGGGCTGGGTGTCTGTCGCACACAACAACAGCCGTCCCAAGGCTTTGCTCTGTCCAACAGTCAGTCATGGGCAGTTAAAAAAACGCCATTCACCCTCCAGCCGGGAAGGTGTGTGTCCAGAACCGCAGTGCCAAGATCGCGGGGAGAGTCCTGAGGGTCGCACAGCTCGAGGCTGCAATACTAAAGGGGGGGTGCAATTGTTTGTAGGTTGTATTACAGGCAAAATAAGAAAAAGAGTCGGCGTTGAGCTTCCTCAATCGGCGTAGGGTGCCCAGGCTCTAAGAGCCATGGGGCACACGGATACCCTGGTTGCCAAGACACAATGGCAGTTTGCCTCGCTGCTTCCCTCATGGGGAGATGTGAGCGCCACAAAGATACACCTGCTCATGCAGGAGGGCTTTACTAATATTAATTTACTGGCATGGATAGAGAAATCTTTTTTACAGCTGTTTCTATTTGTGTTTGTGGCGCCAGTGTATCTGGTGTAAGCCAGCGCTCGCTTATTGGCGTTGAGAGGTTTCAAGCACAGTCTTCGTCCAACAGCAGAGCTGTGGAAGCAACATCGCTTGATAGTTTATGCATGGCAACTTTCTAATCACGCAACATTTAATCGACTCGCACAATGTCGGCAACGGGGGGGACTTTGACAAGTGGAATCTACACTGGCCCCAGCGGCAGGGTTCATGATGTCTTGATGGGTGGTGGCGCTAATCAATAGGTAGTGTAGAGGGAGCCCGCGCAAAGATCTGTCACCCAATCTTGAGCCAAGCAGCGAGGGCTAGTATTTGGCATGGTGCCTCGTTATCAGCCAGGAGGGGGCATCACAAATCGGCCCACGACAAGGGAACTTCTGTACGCCAGGATTCTGGGGACTTTTGCCATGCCGAGACAGAGCCAAGTAACAGGGGCGTGAATGTCGAAAAGAACCAAAGCAGAAGAAAGAAGAATAAACGACCCGGTTTCTGGTGCAACATCTGGAGGCTTGCAATTGTCGTGACTTGTGGTCTAGAATGGAGTAGTCAGGCTCGGCATTGTCTTGGCTGTCAGGGCTGTGCCCACCAAATGGCTGGGACTTTGAGAGCCAGCCGTCGTGGCAAGCCTCCAGCCAAGCCCGCTAAAAATCAAACAGTCCGCTGCAAAAGACCATTTGTTGGTAGCTACTGAATGTACTGCTGATTCCTGGCATGCGAGTGAGAGCAGGACGGAACAGCGTCGGGAAGTCTCCCGACGGCGACAGAACCAAAGTTATGGAAGTGGCAAGCCTGGGATGAGACACTTCCCGGCACAGTGGAGTTCGATACCATCAGACAGTCGATTCTAGTGCGACTGGGGCTGTGAGCGAGTTTCTTTGCTACAGAGCACAGAGTGGCGACTGAGCATTTTGCCGCCTGTCAGATCGCGGCGTCAGGGGGGCTACCTTTGAAGCACAGCATTTAGTTACATAATAAAACTGCTTGGAATCAGTAGACAGATTAGCTTCACCAATGGCTTCGGCCCAGGTCCGATGAAAAAGTCCCTTGGGCAAGCCACTCTGCGCATCCTCCGTCAGCCCACCCACTGTGTCTTCGAATTACACCGCGAGCAAATTTAAGGTTATTCACTAAGTTAACTAATGCTGAGCTAGTGCGGCGCCATCTAAGCCGGCAAGTCATTGCTCACCAGTCTTTGTCCACTAGAAAACGTCTCTTTGCTTTGCCGTGCAACTGCCACCCACCCCTTGAATCTCTACCAAAGGAATAATCCGCCCCTGCCGGGCTGGGCCAATAAAAAGGTAATCAAACAAATCAGGCCCCGTCACACTGAAAGCCCCAGACCGTCGGTACTGCTTGCATGCAATCAGCCCTAGACACATCTCAGCTCGGCACTAGAGTTAATACAGCAACTTGCCAGGAGACATGCAGCAACAGTTTCTCTGCAATGCATGTGCAGGAACTTTTTTTCCATATCTCTTGGGCAGACCTTCTTGGCAAACGTGTCAAGTGAGACACCCATTCGGAGCAGTACTACTCGTAATGTACTAACTTGCGGCGGCGAGCTGGCTGGGTCTTGGCTTTTTGCAGCCCCCAACATCAACCGTCCACCGGGGGCGCGCCAAAATCAGTTAGATTACATCTTGGCGGACAGGGCCGAGCAGGAACTTTTGTATTCTGCTCCGTTTGCGCATCTAAGGTGGCTCCTAAGCGCAAATATGGACCATGCTTTGAGTGAGGCATTGACAGGGGGGAAATTACTAGCCTCTTTGCTCTCCCCATGCACACCAACACCATCCGTCCAATATGCCATTGCCCGTGACAATCACATCGGCCAACCACGCTTTCCCCCTGTGTCGTATCAACCGTAGTTGGAGAGTGGCCCGATATCCGCCCCCACGTTCGCCTGGAGTTGGTTACACGATTACCTAGCCTTTATGGCACGTAGCAATCCTTCAGGCGTGACTCGAGACCCAGTTCTCTCTATTGGAGCGGATGAGGAGACTCTATGGGATTTTGCTTGGCAAGTCCACGAGACCTCGAACAGGAAGGACCCGTACAGGCAGGGTGAGTGATAAGTAACTTGGCAGCACTTTTGCTCAGCTATTGGAATGCAAGGCGTAATAGCCGATGTTACCGTCACCTTTTGCAGCTTTTACTAGCATCTTTTGGCCTGTGATTGACAAACTAGCGCTCAGCTCCAGAAAATGAGGCTACGTGAAGCGGTCTACTGTACTTTGACAGCCTTTTGTCTGAGAATTATTTAGTGCAATTCAAAATTTAAGCTTAAAACTTGTCTTGACGATTGCCCTCTTCCGATCTGCCCACTGTTTAATTTCTCTCGTCTCCTACGTTGTGAGCGACCGGCGGGCGCCGCCGATACTGGCAGAGATACCCAAGGAACCGCCACTCGGCGGCATCATTTCCGAACTCCCGAGGTACAAAACACTTGGCTTGAATGTCTTGGGCTCCTATACGGTATTAGACGGTTTTTACCGGTCTTGGAAGCATAAGGCCAGCCATAAAAAAAAACATGTTTTCGCGATAAGCCAATGTTAAAAGGGCGGCAATGCCCAGCAAAATGTGGCGGGAGGCGTTGTCGCAGAGGGAGCCAGGTCAAGAAATTGCCACCGGATAAAGGATAGAAGATTCCATTTTACCAAATGGACCATACATAATTCTCCTATCGTTTAAGTAATTCGAATTGTTCATTTCTCCGTTTAGCAGGCCAAGAAACACCACCGCGCCACCAAGTTCGTTTGTAAGCCCCAGATCGACGCCTCCTCGAAATGGCCATGCCGCCAAGTCCTTGCAAAGAAACCCACATTCATTTTGTACAATCACGTTCTTTGGTGGCGTTTTTAATAAACAAGAGCAAGAAAAGCCCAGAGTACCGGAAGAGGAAGGAGGACAAGGACGGGTTGGCGGCGGCGAAATGCTTGGCGGGCATGGCCTGAGGCCCTCTTTGCGATTGGTGTTGCCTCTGGGAGAGGAATTAAGGGACCTTTGCCATTTTATGGCTTCCTTCGAACAAGGTCACATTCCTGATAGGAATTGGTTATACTTGGCGCTCGTTTAGCGCCAGTCATCCGGAATCGTATTTGCTTTCCTCGCAATAACCAATGCCAGCCTCGGCTTAGCTTTTAGCCACCCACTGAGTTTTAGCTAGAGCCGCCTTTAAAAGTCATCAGATCGTTGCAAAGGAATTCATAGTGAGGCAGTCACGTGGGATAGGATCCGTGTATGGTAGCAGGCTCGCTGCGATAGAGCCAGCAGTAACCCTGATTCATCATGAGTCATAAACTACATTTGCGGCGACACTCCCTTTTATTGAGCCTCACATTATTAATAGAAACAAACAAGCACACACGGCTAATTTGCTTTCTATCACTATTCTAACGATCAGAGTGTAGGGAAGTGACTGCCTGTATTTCCAGTGTGAGCCAGTTGCTGTCGCATTACTAGAGTAATCATCGCTGGGCTTCGAAGAGTCTTTGGAACCAGATAAAATCCGTATCTGTATCTTCATGGGCATTGTACCATCCAATGAGTACCCTGAAATTTACACTATAGCGTTCTGCTGCATTTGTACGTTATTCCAAGCTACATTTAGATGCAAGTGTGCTTTGGAGAGCCAAGTGTAAAGTTATGAAACGACTGATATTCACACAAACTCTAGCTACAAAAGCAATAAATACATAATTCCAGACATAATTCCAAACATAATTCCAAACATAATTCCAAACACATAGATAGTTGCCGAGAAACACTAGCAGACGCCGCTGCATCCTCCAGTGTTGCCAACAAAGTCAGCGGTAAGCTCACCGTGGTCACTGATGTTGTTGTCACCGCTGTCAAAGAAGACCGGGACACTGCCACATCGCTTGCAGCCATGGTTGACAATGTCCTGGGCCAGGGTCTTAATCAGGTCTCCAGTGATTCCGCCGGTGCCCTGAAGGAAGAGACAGATACCACTACCAGCCGTGTTCCTCTGGCAGGCAATGTGCTCGCCGTTCTGGTAGGTGCGGCTGGTATCGATGTTGCTGTTGATGGCGCTGACAATGTCTTTCAAGTGAAATGTAGGGTTGTCGCAAAGGTTGTTGCCATTGCAGTTGATTCCGGAAGCCTGAACCGAAACAGCAGCGGCGAAAGCAACGATCAAAGGTGCGAAGTACATGCTAATAGCGAATGTTAGCAGTTGGTAGGTAACTAGGCCTGGCCGTGGATATACTCACTTGTCTGTTGGAATAGATGAGTATATCTCCTGTGTTTTAGAAGAGTGGAATGGTTGCTTGTTGAGCTTGAAATTGTAGAGTAGTGCGGTTGTGTAGTTGTGATGATGAATTAGAAGATAACACTTTCTGCTGGGAACAACTGTGCTACTTATACTTCTTTTCCATGCCTTTCTTGCCAGACTACTTGGTTTCAAGCATTGTGAAACCTATTTTTATCACGAACACTTATTTTTGATGCTATTGGTATACTTGATCAAGGCATGCTTGTCATCTATCTCATGCTATGGTGCTAAGGCGCAAGGCATTGCAAACCCTATTTTTATCTGGAATCCTTATTTTAGATACTATTGGTATAATCGATCACGGTATGTTCTACGAGGCTGAGTTTATTTGGTACTAATAAGGGTATTCGACATCTGTTTCGGCCCCGGTTCCATCCGGTGACATGTAGGTTGTGCATATAGAATCCCAAGACAACTAGGGTCTATGGTTCAGGCATGCTTAACTAATCTAAAGCTCATACTGGTAAGCTGAATGATACTAGTTTATTAATAAAGTCGAACATCGCTGTGCCGGACGCTCCCCCGACAACCGGACGGCTTCAACACGGTCCTCTGATAGACTGAATTCGGGGGTAACCCATAAATCGCATTGGATACTTCCTCTTCTCGCCTAGTATTTTAGCGTTCTAGACCTCTTAAAGCCGTCCGGTTGTCAGGGGGGAGCGTCCGGCACACCGATGTTCGACTTTAAAGGTGGCAGTTAATACCAGCTGGCGTTTTACCAATAATCGGTTCTCGGCATTGTATCTCCGCTAACGAAGATAAGCTGACCAGGGCAACGCCACATTTACGGGCATTTTTTTGCGTGCCAGGTTGCCCGAGCCGGATTACCCGTTTTTTCTCCCAGCATTACTCCGTACCGTTTGCCTAATTGGGAATTGGCTTGATGTATTCTATGACTCTACACAACAGCTCACACCTTACTGGCCCCTGGTTTTGTGTCAGAAGAGGAAACTAGGCTGTGCAGCCTTGTGGCTAAACTTGGTCACTATGAGCCATAGATCGGCTAAGCGGCCTCAAATACATGAGTTTTATATTTCTATTACAAACCCCATCAGCTTTCGAAGCATCCGTGGCGCGAGAGGCGGCACAGAGGGAAGTAAGCTATTCATAACGGAAATGCAGAATTAGTTTCACAGCCTCTGCTGATCTGATTCTGTCTTCGCATTATTGCCTTCACTGGTTGGTCCAGCGTTCCCTGGCCAGTTGAGCAGGGAGTAGTGGCCTTAAATCGTTTGATTGCCTATTTATGGAAGTCTAGCTGAGAATAATAAGCTGGATACGAAGCCAGCTAGCTGTTGAATATCATGCTAAATGAAGCCAGTAAGCCTATCATACAAATTGTCATGTGATATCACAAGAACGTTTGGCGGCCTTGTGGTCTCAATAGAATCCTTCATACTTCAACAAGCTAGTCAGTCCTTGATTCTATATTTACATGAAAGTCCACACATATAGATATTACACTACTCATGAGCTTCCAAGTTTTTGAAAGAGGATTCTTCCCATAGTAAGGGTCGGATGTCTTTCATCTCGGCCAATCCTTACCAAGTGTAGCTTGGTACGATGGGAAATCATCACAGGAAATACATCTTCTCGAGTTGGTGGCGGTATTATGGCGGCTCCTATTTTTGACTTTGTGTCGACAATGGTTTACTGTCAAGGTTAGGGTAAAAATATCACGTTACTGACTAGAAATTTCAGGCTTACTACTCAATTGTTAGTCGAAATACGCCGGGGCTATTGAGAAAGAGGCTGCATGTCTTCTGTATATTACGTGATTTAATAATAAAATGCGGAAATTATTTATAGATTTGATTATAAATAGCTAATAGAATCACAGATTAAATCCTTTTTCATATATATATTTCAAAAGTAGGTTATAGAAAATTATCTTGAAATACTCTTCTCTTTTGTAGGGCACGTGTTGTCTGGGCTTGTTGAGACCCATGGCAATTGGAGTAGCTCCTTCGCATCCAACCGCTCTTCTGGATTTATTCTGATCATCGAGCTTATGAAATCCAGAAAGTTTTGTTTTTCGGTACTGGACATATCCTGGGTCTTACTGAATTGTTCCAGACTGCACGGTGGGAAGGTGGACGGCCGAAGGAGATTGCCTGTGAGAGAAGGTAAGTGAGTGTAAAGAATGGGGGCATCTTGTGCGAGCATCCCTACCTTGCCCGTCAAAATACTTATTCTGGCCCCGTGCTCGATTCACCAGTGACTCGGGAATCTTGCCCAGCGCCGCCGTAATTTGCGCCAGGTGGGCATCAGACGAGTACCCGTCCTGCGCAGTCCACTGGCCATCGAAGAGGAGTTGTCCTTCCGCGAGTTCCCATATCTGCCAGATTAACAGTCAACACCAAACATACTGCGGTAGTGCCCTGGGGTTGAACTTACAATTAAGCCAAGATTCCATATATCCACCTTGTAATCCCAATTTGCTCCGAGAATCACTTCAGGGGCTCTCAGCTTCTGAGGTTGGATCCACGCCGTGAGATGTTTGTCAAACCAACATGCTGTCATCAACTAATTAGAGGAATCTGCATGCCAATGCCCTGGTTTTGTATCTCACCTGTCCCAAAATCTGCCAATTTAATAGATATGTTGGTTGATTGAGCCAAGTCTTCCTCTGCAGAGACTTGAGCAGACTCAATTACAGGACCGTCACGGGCTCCCCCATCTGGCTGGAACACTTCAGACGGTGCGTTGTCAAACATTTCCCGTATGGCAGGAGTCTCAATAAGAATATTTTGCGGCTTAATATCTGGAAAAGCGAACTGGTGAGCGAAAATGGACCAAGTTCTCTACGTAAAGGAATCCCCTCACTTACCGGTATGTATGACGCGGCATGTGTCGTGCAGATACGAAAGGGCTAATAGCAGCTGTCTTGTTATATTCTTTACGACCACTGGAGGACTGCGTAGCATTGGGAAAAGACGTCTGTATTTTGGCATGTCTGGTCCCATGGCAGGAAAAATAAGACATGCGTGCGCCCCATTGGGGCTGTTGTGCTGGAAACTGTCAAGTAACTGAAAAACATGGCACCCCCATGGGTTCTGAGATGGCTTCTTTCCGCAAATTTTTCAGTATATCAATCTCGAAAGTGTTCTTTCCATGGCCGAATGAGTCTGCAGTGAGGATTTTGAGCGCGACATGTCGCTTCACCCTTGGAACCAAGTCAGAAAAATAACAAGCGACTTACTATAGCTGCAAGGACATACTCGCGATCAAAGGCCAGCCAGACTGTAGAGTACATGCCATATCCGAGTTTATTGACGACCTTGTATCTGCCGTGGTTGAAGGAATCGCCGATTTGGACAGGGTGGTAACCCCCAGCACAGTAGCGGGCCGCGTTTTCCTCCGAAATACGACTCCGAGACTGCAACTGCCTCGAGGAAGTGCTGGAAGGAGACTTTAGACGACGCGCCATGGCATTCAGTGTCTTTAAAAACGTCATTATGGCGCGCGGAAGGATTGGTACTTGTCTTGTTCATGGCTGAAGTGAAGTGAACTGTCTCGCTTCAGTGAAAGTGCGAATACAATTTACTTGGGCTAAGCGGGTCTGCAGAAGCCGCAATCTGTCCAACAGGGTGAGAAGCGAAGCTGGAAATATCATTACACTGATGACTATATAGATTTAATGAAAATAAACATGTCTAAAAGTAGTTCCTATAAAAGAGTAACGTCGCTCCTCCTACACTACTGCAATCTTCGAGGCTATCTGCTCATTCGCACACCACCTTACTCTAGATACCTAGATCAAGAAAGAAGTAATGGTACTCGCCATTGGTTGCGTTGCCAAAGTTGAATATTGATGCCGTTCATCATTTGCAAGAGTTTGCTACTAGTCATATGGACCATTCATTCCTACTGTTGTATATGTACAAATTTCGCTCGTAATCGTTGTTTTTTTTTTTTTTCAAACAAGATGACTCTTCACACTCTTCCCCTCGGGCTTCTTCCAATGCGTCACCACACCACCCCAGCTCTCCTCGCTATACCCTTCCTGCACCTTCTTACACGTCCTGAGTCCCCATTCCGTCACGCCCACCATCAGACAGCTCTCAAACATGAACGCGCAGCTGCCCGCGCCCACCTTGACCGGCGCGAGCTGTGCCTCCCGCGCGCCCTCGTGGCTCTCTGCATCCGGTCCGTGACCGCTCATGACATTGTGCAGACTCGCGCCGCCGGGCACGAACCCGCCCGCACCACCCTTCTTCGCATCGTACCCGCCGCAGATGAGGCCCATGAACTCGCTCATGGTGTTGCGGTGGTACCACGGCGGGCGGAAGGTGTCCTCGCCCACCAGCCATCGGGGGGGGAAGATGACAAAGTCGGCAATCGCCGTGCCCGCGACGGGGCTCGGCGCGGAGAGGACGGTGAAGATGGAGGGGTCCGGGTGGTCAAACGAGATGGTGCCAATGGTGTTGAAGCGGCCGAGGTCGTACTTGTAAGGGTAGTAGTTGCCCTGCCACCCAACCACGTCAAACGGCGTGTGCGGCTGCGTGGTTTGGAACAGAGTGTTGTTGAACTTCACCGTCACGGTGTAGTTACCGCCGCTACCACCGGCAGCGCTTGCAGAAGCCGTCGCGCCAAAGTCCTCGGAAAAGTGCGCCACGGGGGCCTGGAAATCACGGGCGTTGGCGAGGCCGTTGGAGCCAATGGGGCCGAGCTCGGGGAGCTGGAAATGGCCCTCGTACAGCTCCAGCGCGTAGCCCCGCGCCGAACCCGCCGAGGATGCAAGATGCACCTGGTATTTCACGCCGCGCGGGATCACGGCAATCTCCATGGGGCGCACGAGCAGCCAGCCCATCTCGGTGCGAATGTCCAGGTCCCCCTCCTGCGCGACGATGAGCATGTCGCCGTCGGCCGAGTAAAAGGCCGACTCGGGGCTCATGCTCTTGCCGGCAGCGTAGACGTAGATGCCCAGGCCGGACTTCATGGAGGCGTCGCCGGCACCAGCCACCAGGCGCAGACCGGACACGAAATCGAGGTCGTGGGCCTCGTTGTGGTCAAAGGGATCCCAGCGCAGCTGGTTGGGGATGTAGTGCAGCTTGCTGACGCCGCCGTTCAGGCCGTCGGCCGTGGCCTCCGTCTTTGTTGCGGGTGCGTACGGCGGGTGTGCGCACGAGGGCAGGATGCGGTAGAGCCAGGTCTGCTTGTTCTCGTGTCGGGGCGCGGTGAAGGCGGTGCCGGAGAGCTTCTCGGCGTAGAGGCCGTAGGGTGGCTTTTGCGGGTTGTTGTGGCCTATGGGGAGTGCGCCTTCGACGGCTTCTGATCTACAAGGAAAGGAAATGTATTAGAATAACACATCGTGTTGGCCCAAGGTGATGAGCAACGCTTACTCAAAGTGACATCCGAAACCGTTTTGGTAGCGGTACTTTTCCTTTGTGCTGAATTCTGTTACGGGCATCTTGAATGTGTATAGCGTTTGTCGTCGCTTTTGGTGTATTGAAGTGGTTTCAAGTTTTGCCAATGTGACGAGGAAATAGAATAAGATATAAGAAAGAAAAAAAAACAATGACAAAACTGTCGAATGATGAAAGGCTATTCACGGCGCACCCAGAATAAAAAACGTCATGGTGAATCGCCTGCATGTAGCTTACCCGGTGCGGCTCTTGGATGCGCCTTGATTCCGCCGCGGGGAGTGCGGGCGGGTTTCCGAGGGTAGCCGCGATGGGTTGTACCTGCCACCACCGCCGGAAAGGCTGCGGCGGGGAACGACCTGTTTCCGCTGGGTGTGGGCTCCGTGAGATGCATAGAGTATTAACAGAGTTGGCTGGTGAATGATAACGGAACTGTTAGTGCACCATCATTAATTGGAGCTTTACTTCCGGGTGGGAAGCAGGTGCACAACTGGAATCGGAACAAAAACGGTAGTTGAAGAGTGTACTGGTAGAAAATGTTCGAGCCGGAAAGTGGATGAATTACATTGTAATGCCGATTAATTCTTTCATTTCGCCGCCATCTAGTCATCTCCAATCTTATCAATCAGCAACTGCATTTGTCGCTCTCTATGTTGGGTACTTGTCGGCTCCCACACCATGAGGTCGTCCGCACTACAAGCTAGGCTTGCACACTGGCCCTAAAAACCCCAGCTCACATCACACAATTCGACTCACCAAAAACCACCAAAATTCGTAGAGGCTGATTCCCAGTGAGAAAAGGGCATTACATAATTGGTACACAAATCACCACAAGAAATAAAAAATGAGGCAAGATAAAAGTGCGCACAATACAATGAAAATAAAGTGAGCAGAGGCGCAGCCTCTCCCAACAAAGTAAAGTTGTCAATTCAGGAGAAGAGTACATAATAAGCGACAAAGCAAAGCCGCTGAGCAAAACACGCCAAAATTAACCTAGGTATCTCTTTGCAATATCCCAGGTGCCGCCTCGCGCCGAACCTCGCCAGGCCAAACAATACAGGTTGAAGGAGCTATTGTAACAGATATTAGGATTGGCGGAAGGTGCTTACTCTTCCTCCTTCTTGCCCTTCTTCTTCTTGCCGCCACCACCACCAAAGCCAGTGGACGTAGGCTGCGCCTGCAGGTGGACAACCAGCCGCGTCCACGACTCTTCCTTGTCCCACTCGAAACCAGCGAGGTAGGGCTTGTCCAGCTCGTCGTCGGACTAGTTTTGCGTTAGTCGATTAAGCTGTCATGTGGCGCAGTTTCTGTTGGTAGCATTAAAACATACCCGCTTCTTGTATGACTTGTGAATGGCATCCAGGGCATCCTTGATCGTGACGCCCTTGAGGTTGCGGGCAGTTACCTCCATGCCCAGAGGGAAGTGCAGGTCAATCTTCTTGACGGGAGGTTTTGTCAGTGGCAGCTTGAGAATAGCGGGATCGTCTACAGTGCTCGAGCTCTTGTTGATTTTCCTGTGGGACAGAATAATTAGCGTTGAGAACTCGGAACTTGAACCGATAGAGTGTATGGAGCTTGCGGGGGCGCACTCTGGCAGCCTAATGCACGACAACACCTCTAGGTGGGGCGTCACAGACCCGCCATCATCGTGTGATGAGTGACAGCATGAGATGGGGGACAAGTTCATGTAGAAAAACGTACCAGCCAGTTTTTTGCGTCTCAATGGCAATTTCGAGGTCGATGCCATCCTTTTCTACGACAGGGAGGCCTGGGTTAGCACAAATGTCTATGGGGGGGGCCAATAACGGTTGGAGCGGGGTAAGGCGGCGCGGCCGGAGCAGGCACACATACCAAGGTCGTTGATGTTGTATACACCAGCGGCGCTGGAGCTGGCTCTTCTATGGCCCTTGTCCTTTGGTGGTGATGAAGACAGGCCTTGAACGGCGGAGTCGACTTTAGTGAGAGGTTCCGACATGTTGCAGGAGGGGTTGTTTTGTGTTTTGTGAAGCTGTTGAGACGAGTCACCAGCGGAAGCTGTCTGGTGGCGTGAGTAGGAGATTTCGATTAAATAGTAGCTGATTTAAGCGTAGAGAGCCGCTACGTGAAGATGGAACTGACCGTTTGTGGATGAATTGGATGCGTGGAAGCTGGATACGAGACGTGTTTGCGAGTCGATGATGGAGGAAGGAGGAAGAGGGGAAGGCAGACGAGAGGGGTGCTGGGGGATTGATATCTGTTCGAGGAAATGCGCCTAGCGGAGAGCTATTGTGCTGTTCAAGCTTGGTCAGACCGAGCGGGGTAAAGGGGACTTGTGACTGTAACCAGTAAATGGCTGCAAATGGTGGCCTGGTTGCTTTATTAATTTGGGGCGAGGGGAGAGCGAGGCAAGAGGGCGACTTTGGGATCGCGTGACTTGTATGTACTTGGACGTCACTGCTGGAAGGTGAGGTGCTACTTTTTTGGGTCTAGCGGTGGGCCAGCTGGTCCAGTACCCAGTCCAATCTGGGGAATTGGATCAGTGGAATCCGGGGAAGCCTGGTCTCGGACCCCACTGTCCGATTAGCTGCTTGCAGCGACGAACGGGTCGGGGGATGGGAGAGACGATGGCCATGGCGAGGGAAAAAGGCGAGGTGGTCCGAAGCAATTGCAAGCAAATTGAAGGGGAAAACAATGAGCGGTAAAACATTGCTGAGGGTGTCGCTGTGCTGCCGTGTGGGACAGGTTGTGTGGTGTGACTGACGGCTGGCAGCAGCGGGAGCGGCGGGCATGGCAGCTTGCAGGCTCCCCGGTGCAGTGGCACGCACTGTGTGTCAGTGAGCAGCGACCCCTCACAACATACGCACGGTACAACTTGTCACGCCACTTCTTCCTGCCAATACAAAGTACCGCCGCTGCATTTGGCGTAATACTTTGATGCTGGTATCTGCATGTACCTTTTCCCTTCCAGCGAGCAAGACGGCAGCCCCCTCACTGCCCCATCCCCTCCCCAACACAGCTTCTAGGCCTTATTGGATATACTATTGGTACCTACTGGTAGACATTGGGTTGTTATTACATGGTAGCGCCGGGCATCAATGGTTTAATCTACGAGCCATTGCTCCTTTGGGCGACGTGCACCTCGCCATTCAACTGGGGACGGAGGAATTGGACGACAGGCCGTGAGGGGTCGTCGGGGTTTGCTTGACACTTGAATACACTGTATGGAAAAGCAAACGTCCACACTGCTGACGGTTTGACAGAAGCAAGAGGCAAGTTGAAGGATGGACCCCTGCGCCCTGGTGGCCCCCTGACGTCGCCTGATCACTGCCCAGGCACAGCACGCATGTCCAGGACGTCACTTGGTGGTGATCTCTTCTATCCCAAGCCTCGTATCAACAGCAGCTTTCATTTTACATGTCAAGTTTTGCCAGCGTTCCGTCAACCTGGGGCGAATTACTTGTCCATGTCTCTCTACCTTTGTGCTTGGACTCAATTGCACGCAAACGTCATATTAAGCTGATCCAAGCCCGTCGATTGAAGGCACTATTGCGGGCCACAGGCGGGGCACCTGACTGGCAACTCTGCCTGTGGGGGGCTTTTGATGCTGCGAACAGGGGCGAGTTCGGAGACTCGGCTCGGACAGGCGACGGGTCATGTTGAGGGGCGAGGGGGTATTAGAGTCAATTATTAAAATTATTAAAATTATTAACTAATTAAACTAATAAAAACTAATGATAAATCTCGGATGAGCGAGCTTTTCATTTTCGGAGTCTGCTCGTGTGGCCGAGTCGAGGTGTTGTGAGCCTGTTGTTGGGCCAGGTCGGCAGGGCCTGATACCAAAGCACGCTGCTATGACGAGAGATGACACCACAATAGACAAGGCATCAAGGCGACCAAAATTGGGGTGATGGGTTTGGCTAATATGTTGCCTTTGGACTCCCGCCTTTTTTTTGGGTGCCTTTTCTTTGTAAGATTTCAACACCGTCGCTCGTAGCAACAAGCATCTCGTCGACATCTGCGTTCACCTGCACTTGGGTTTGGGCATGTATGCAGCCCAATGCCAGGTACTCGAGACTGCAAGGATCGTGCACCTACAACGAGCATCAATTGGGGATGAGCTTCCATGATCCGTCACAAACAGCTTGATTTTGCAATCAAGTTTTCATAGTTCTCTGCTCGCGCGAATCTATTTGAGTAATGCCTGGCGCATATAAATGAGATGAATGAGACGAGTCGTGACTTTGTAGACTGTAGTGCTGGCTCTGACGCACCTCCTACGTAGAGTAACGTACGAAATCATTTGCCCTAGGTCATGTTGATATAGAAACCAATCCTATCCACTGTGCCAACGCTTGTTTCCCTCTCCTGTTACTATACCTTTGCCATTACATCATCTTTCCCTTTATTCTAAACAACAGGCTGCACGCTACCCTCTATTATAACTCGACCTATATCCACCCACACGGTGGTGCGTAGCCTACCCGGTAGCGATGGCCGTTTCCGCCCCGATATCCGGCTGCCGATGGATGGCACATTCCTTGATACTTGTTGGCCGATTATTACGTGGACATGTATTGTCGCTCATGTGATTTAAACAACTCCTGTTTTGAGATTGAGTTTTGAGTCTGGCTATTGCTCGTTGCCGTCGACTCTCCAGCGCGGGCGTAGCGCAGAGTTACGGACTGCCCGAGGAGCATTATGCTTTCAACCATGCCATTGCAAACTCTATTCAGTAGAAAAGAAAACAGCACAGACTGCACAGAAGGACAATTTCGAAAATCATGCTTTGCTTCAAGCGGGCACCACGATTTTTTTCTAGTCAAACGTGATGACTACCCCGTGCAATTTCAACGGAGTGGCCGACATTGTTTGAGGCGCAGTAGCCAACTCCAAGATGAGCCTCACTCGCTAAACCTATTTTATTACTGTTTCCACAGTCTGCGCGAACAAGACCAACATTGGGGAGGAGATTTATGGAGGGAGAGGACGGGTAGTAAAGACGGCTAGGAAAAAAAAAAGCTCCTCAAGCCCATCTTGATAAATCTACATCGTATTTATTTTACGGGGGGGTTGCAATCCTTACTCAACGTCTTTTTGTAGTTTTGGGGGAAAAGGGGGGTTTGCTATTGCGGAACCCCTGGATTATTGATACTTGTGCCACGCCCCCACCG
>FWCC01000531.1:0-35587 GCA_900169235.1 Zarea fungicola | reverse complement strand
GGGCGTGGCACAAGTATAGGCAGCAGGCTCACATAGCTTGACTCACTGCCACCGCTATCTTTAACTAATCAAGTCAGCCACAAATGGTAGCCTGCGAGCGGGGCACTGTCAGACTAGAAATACGAGGTCTGTCAAACTAGAAATACGCTGGTCATTGGCCTCGTTCCATTTTCGAAAGCTCATCCTTTACAGTATTCAAATTACAGAATTCAAATAACAGTCGTTGGTCTGAGGATATATTTGCAAAAAGCTTTAATTCTAGCAATGGAGGATCGTTTCGACCAGATTATGCAGCTGTCGCCCAGACGATTCCACATCAGCGACTCCCCACCCTTCGGATACGGCATTGTTTTTTGCGGGCACACAAACGGCGATGATGAGAGCTGCGCCACAAGCCAAAGTAGTGGTATTATTAATTGCAAGCCAGGAATCTGGCGCTCAGCGACCAGGGAGGTCGAACAGCCTGAAGCTGCTCAAGGGCTGGGATGTGACATGGAGTGCTACGTGTACTGGGTTTCCGATGGCTCCATTGACATGACACAGTCGGTACAGGAATGGGAGGCATATGAGGAAACGTCTCGGTCGGAAGACGAATCTGTTGAATTGGATCATATTCTTCCAGAGGGTGTTCAATGGACCCGAGCCGGATCATACTACGACGACGGCGGTGTGTGCACCGTCTTATCCACCGAGTACCTAACGACGGCTGCGGCCAGGAAAATCATGACTGGAAGTAATGATAAGGAGGAAGAGGTGGAATTTGGCTACTATATGGAGACTATTACGCTGAACCACATGGACGGCGACACTGACAACTACGGCTTTACCTTAGGAGGCCTGGCATGTAAGCATCCCACATGTTGTTTGTGAAATGTACGATGCTAATACTGCAGCATAGTTGGCCAAGACTCGGTTGGGGGTCCGCCGTATATTTCAGTCGCTCGCCAAAATGGTCAGGCAATTGCGATTAGGCTTCATGCAGGAACTGGAAATGGAGAGTGGGACGAGGTCGACGAAGATGCCGAGCTCATGAACGCAACTGGCCTGGCACATTAAAGACGGCAACCTCGCCGCCTGCTTGAAAAGCTCTTTTATGACGTTTATGGGTTTAGATCACGTTTTACTGCTCCTTATAGTTTCCCTATACTGGTCAATCAGTCTCGGTGATCAACTTTTACTCAACATGGTCTTCGAAGATTGGTGATTGTACCTACCGACATGGTAAGCTAAGAAGTTGCTCACTCTGTTGATACAGTACTTCCAATTACATTGGACCCTATAGAAAGCTTGTGTGGCTAAATAAAAAGGGGTACTTACCATTTCCGAGTGACAAGGAACTGCTTCGCCTCCAGGCCGCGATGCTGCCACAATGAACTTCCCAGCTGTCCCCATAAGCCGTTGTTAGCAACTACTGCTCTCATGCTGGACTTTTTCATTGCTGGGAAGTGACTATACCGGAATTTGATTTAATGTGCCTGCTTCAATGCTGCCTAGCAAGAGTTATTCAACACGCATTTTTGAAGTGCCATGTGCCAGGCTCTGTTGCCTCATCTGACTGCGGACCCAAATGAAGCGACTACGTTAAGATATATGAGACACATCCAGCTATCAGTTAACCCATCAGCTAGGTGCATCTACTTGAAAACAGTCGCTGATACTGTAACTCTGGTCACGATTCGAGGAAAGTTGAACATTACGGCGAGAGGACCAGATTCGGCCGTTCGCTTATCAAGTTTATTGTAGGTCTTGATCTGTAGCTCATAGCGATAAGTAGCACATCAGACTCAGCGTCCAAATATATGCAAGGTGCAACCGTTTGATTGTGTTAGCCATTTCCAGCCCAGAAGCCATTCACTAGCCAGCCATTTCTTGCAAATAAATATGTGAGATTCGGAACCACCTATAACCCCTCCATGCACCAGTTACAATTATAGGTCTTTTTGATATCAGCATTTAATAATCTCAGATTTGGGTTACTGGAAGGCAAAGGGTCACCAAGTTTGTCCAAAGGTTAAATGAAACAAGCAGTGCGGCATTGAGGTTAATTAGTGCTCAACTTCGGATTCGAAGGCAGAAGCAAGGTTAAATTGAAGATTATAATGGATGCTGTTGTAAATGTAAGATGTGGCTGACCTTGCTATTTAATTCTGGCTTGTCGGGCGTGGGCAGTTTTTATTAATATTCTTACTTACATGAGGCTAAAAAGCTGTTGCCATGGATAACTCTTGGCTAATGGGCAGATGTGATACGATGAGAAAGAAGTTCCACCATGGGGGTCTGCTTCTTTTGTAGCTACATTATTGCATAGAAAAGCAGAGGCTAATGAAAAAAAAAGACAAAACTCTTCACTCGATGTCGATGGCTTCTTAATGAGTAGGTAAATACTCACTGGCTAAGTGCACTTGGCTGCGAACAAATATGAATCTTGACATTCATGAAATCTTTTCATAATTTACCTGCAGCACTGTCGTGCTGCTTAGCTATCTAGCAGCCTTTTCAGCTTGTAGCAATTGGACAAATGAATCCTTCATGCATTGCTCGAGTGGGATATATTTGAGCCCCAGTACTCTTTCTGCCTTGTTTCCATTGACAGCGTACACTGCTTCTAATTTCCCAGCACCCACCTTACCCTCTGGAATTCGGCTCTTTAGTTCTGGAAGCTCTTGTCGGGCGGCATCCGCCGCGCTCTGGTAGTCAAAGTGCTGTCCCAACAGAAATCGCTGGTTCGCCGCCTCAAGTGTCTCGAACGAAGCAATGTGCGCAGCAGCAACAGTGCGGACATCGCAGAAAGCTGCAAAATCCGTTCCCGGAACAGACTTGGCGTCCAGCATCTTGTGGAGAGCCTCCGTGGATTCATTCAGCGATCTGAGGTTGGTGATTGGTCCAACGTGAGGCCCAAATACCCAAGCAGGATTTAGTGCTGTGAGGGAGAATGCGGGCTTCTTCTGCGCGACAAAGTCCCAAAGCGCCTTTTCGGCAAGGGCCTTCGAAATACAGTAGGCGGTAGGCACATCAGCTTTGAGTGCATCTTGATAGCCCTGGGGGTTCCAGTCCTCCTCCGTGTAAGTGTACCCGGGGCGGAAACCTTGGCTGAAGTCGCAAATAGCGGCAAATGAAGACGTGTTTATAAAACGGCGAACATGGGTGCCATAATTCTTTGTTGCTTGAACGATGGCCAATGCACAATTTACTGCTGGATCCAATAATTCGGCAGCAATATTGTCCACCTTTAACAGGAAAGGAGCAGCGACATTGATGACACCAGTAATTGGCTTACCAGTTCCAGCGAATGCCTTGGCATAGCTTTTCTCATCACCAGAGTCACCAATGACGCTCAGGGACAAGGTCGAAGCAAATTGTGGGAACAAAGCAGCGGCCTTGGCGGCGGAAGCCTCGGAGCGTACTGTTCCTCGAACGTGGTATCCTTTGTTGAGTGCTAGACTAATGATATGACCCCCGACGAAGCTGTTCGCACCAGTGATGAGGAGGGTCTGCTCTGATGGTGAAGTCATTGTTAACTTGGGGGGCTGGAGAATGGTTGGGATCGTAGTATTTTAGTTGATCGTTTGATGTGCAGCTGAAACGGAGATCATGCTGTATTTATAGGCCAAAACAAGCTTGCCTAGCTACATTCTACGCATAATATTATGAACGATCCCGGCTTTAGTATAGTGCGGCACCGATCAATTTGGAGACAATGTACGGCTTTCTTCTATCTAGTTAACCGTTCTATTTTAACGCCGAAAGCACATCGCCGACGAGCTGAAGGAGCTGAAGAAGCGCTCTCAGCTAGTGTCTACGCCAACGCCACTGAACTTACAGAATACGCCACTAGCTAGTTTGCAGCATTATTAATTATTGCTTACAAGCGAGAATATGCCTACGTGCAGCGACGGTTAACTCTAAAAAAAAGAGTGCGAGTATTTCCGACCCAGGATAGGCACAACGCGGAAGATACCCCCAGAACTTCAGGTTCTTCTGAAAATCAATTTTCCATGCCTTTCGAAGAACTCTCTCACAATTATTTTACTAGCTGCATTAGACCGTCAATGTAGACCACTATCCCAGGCACTGAACTCCAGCTATATGATAAGACCATCACTATGAGGGGACTCCTATATTCGTCTCACTTGAGGGTGCAACCAGGGCTGTTTGCAATCGAGCGCAGTATTTTCCTCTTCCCGTGTCCTTGGCCCGCTATGCTACCATGGTGCATGAGTGTGGTTTGTATCATGGCCCTTCTAATGCCGTAGCCGGACCAGTGCAGATACCGACACGCTGATGTAAAGGAGCAAGAGATAGCGATTCATGTTTTAGTCTAGAGTCTGAAATCGGTAGTATGTGCTGTATCAGGATGCAGATAACTATAGCAGTTTAAATGAGAAAATTGATGGATAAAAGGAGCAGGACGTAAACATCCGGGTATCGTCGCCTTTGCCTGGTGGTGTTCCAGTTACTCGCTTATTATTGTTGTAATTTAGCTTTATGGGCTCCATTTTATCGGATTGCAAGAATATCTTCCATCTGTGATATCAAAACGCCAACGGCACGGGGGTTGTAAGATGGACGAGCAATCTATGTACATTTCAACTATGTAGACGGGCAGCAATCATACTTTTCGAGGTGGGCAGATTGTTGATATTATCTCAATTCGCCCGTTAAACGTGTGAATCTAGTACCTCGCAGGGCATTATGATTGATTATTTTTACAGCGTCGGTAGCCGGTAGAAATCTATGCCGGTACTCAGCAACAGTGACTGCTTGAAAAGACGTCCTATAACAAAAGTTTTAATCGTCAGCCAGGGCCACAGGTCACTGAGATCGAATAAGCCCGCAGGTCGCTGGCTGGGAGTTACCCGCAACCAGCCAGCGATAATTCCTTTCCACAGGGGACCCGTACATTTGTGAATACAGACACTCTATTTCACTGAACCTCACAAACTGACCTCTTGTCTCCGTGGCAATGCCGTCCGCCAACGCCACCTTTACTGACGGATGCCTGCAGCCGCCTTTCTTCTATACGTTGCTTGACAAGCCAATTCAACCGCCACAACATTGAGATTCAAGTGTAGACAAAACCAAGGGCTGTTGAAAGCTTCCCCGTACTTAACATCATAGCTTATGCGTGCTCTTGTTCGCGTGACTGTCTCGTTTTTCTGTCTCTGTTATATTCTTTATGCTCCGGCCAAGCTTACTGATTTCTCGGCACTGGAAAAGGGACGGGCCAGTCAAGAATCAGCTTATCAAGACAACCGCTTCTACCATACACTAAATGGACCACTCCAAGGGTTACTAGCTACCTTAGTACGTTAGGCCGCTGGCTGTAAGGGAACAAGAGACGAGAGTGCGTGTATTCACAGTATGTGCAGGAAGGCCCCATATAGATGTAGGAATCATTGCTGGTCTACCTCTTCGAGGTCAATGCCAGCTCGTATCTATATACCCGGTGCTTCGTCACGTGTCTTTTATCGTCAGGCTTCGGTGATCCCTTCGCCGCTGCCCTGACACTGGCTGTGGCAGCACGCGATGCACAAAACGAATCGCAGCTTTATACCAAGATTTAGGTAGTTTTAAAATTAAGCTTATAGTTTCTAATTATTTAGAAATTAAATTAAGAGTAAAACTCTTAATAATAAAACTAGTGGTTATTTAAAATAATTAAGAAAGTTCTAATCTATTTAAACTGGCTATAGCTACCCTTTTCTTTATGTCTAGTTTATCTCTCTATTATTCTAAAGAGCACTAGCTTAGTGTGCTCCTATACTCTCCTTGTGGCTTACTAGGTCAAACTGTACCTGTGATTCTTATGTTCTTATGTAACTACATGTGAACACCCACCACATCCTGTCATGGTGGGTGCTGGCACAGGTAGTTAGCACTAGCCTTCCTACTGGTAATCGGGTGGTCTTCGGGTGCCCTGCCTAGCCTCCCTTCTGGGACGCCTTAGCCTTCTCCTGTCACATTCGTTTGTAACATTGTGGCGGCTTCCATGCCATAAATAGCTGTGCCTCTACTCCTAACTAGGACACACTTAGTAATTGTTTTACTACTTCTGGCTGCATACATTGACAGCGAGGACCGTAGCAATCATGAACCTGCTGGCTGTATTCACAGCTAATAGCAGAGGCTTTTTATTCCTAACGAGTACCCAGTTAGACTTGGCTCCTAGCAAGGCATAACTGGAGGACTTCCTAGAGGTCCGACAATTTTGGGTTTGTAATAAAATATTAAAATCCACTAAAATACTTGTGTATTCTTCAAAGAAGCGGTCATTAATTTTATCTACAGCGTGGGCAGCTACTTCACTATAGCCACTATAGCGCTGGCTACTGTGAAAGGGAAAAAGTTCCGACCAATTAAAGGGCTGTATTCGCAGCCCTGGAATACAAGTGGCGGCTTCTCGCAGCCTCGTCCATTGGCTTAGCTTTCATGTACGCACCAATATCATCAATTTACGCTACAGCGTCTCCATTTTCATTACCTCCATGGATTGTTGTATGACTTTGCAGTGACGAGCTTGCGGGCTCAACTTTGCCGCCACCCACATTATAGCATCCCTGTACTCCGTACAAGAAACGGCAAAAGAAATATACCTGTAACGGGCGTAGTGCTTACTATTATATGCTGAACGTGCAAGCTGCTGTCACGGTATTAGTAATCCGTTTCATCTATCAATTATTCGAACGGAGTTTTGATTGCGCGCACTCTTAACACAATTCTACTGTTTACAATCGACAAGAAATCTCTCTCACAAAACGCACATACACGACTTGAAGCGATCTAAAGCTAGCTACTCGACCTTGTTACATTGAACATAATGGCCGGCGCAGAGAAAATGGAGCAAATAATGCATGTCTACACTACCAACGAGAAGCCTTGTCACTAGCCGGACTGCTAATCCTTGTAGGACAATGCTTGAACTCGACATTCCTACAATCGAAAAGTACAAGACCGTCGCGGCAGAATTTGGCGAGCCTGAGCAGATTGAGAATCTTGCAGGAGGAGGTTCTATTGGCTGGTACGGTTCCAAGACGGCCTCCAGGGTCCTCGGATACATTCCAGGCGGCGCTTTCATGTCATATGCATCGGTATTCCAAGTACAAGCCGCTTATGATATGTACAAAGATTCTAGACTACGCCATGGAGATGACGTTGCATTGGCGGTCTTGTCTTATGGTGAGTATTATTATGAACTCCTATCGTATTCTAACTCATACCAACGGCTCCATAGACGTTGCGACGGTACAGCCCTTTCCAGCACAGCTGCACCAAACAGTGCGTTTTATTAAACGTCTTCTAGAAGACCGAGTGGCAGAAGATGTGGGAGTCATTATATTCCCTAAGTTTACACGCTCCTGCTAACCGAGGCTAACTAGATTGAACTCTTTGGAGAGAGTGCTGGTGGAGCGCTCATCATCGGCGCCATACTTCACATCAACCACCCCCACCCCAAGTCGGAAAGATTGGCCCTACCCGACGGTCAGCAGTTTGGTCGTATGCTGCTTATATCGCCGTCAGGACCAATTCTTACATCTGCCGCCTCGTTTACAGAGAATAGGGACAAGGATGGTTTTAAGCCTGAGATGGCGCAATTTGTTTGGGCCAAAATCGGGATGAAAGAGAATCACGATGCTGATATCCCAATGGAGAGCCCGTGGTTGACACCAGCCCTCAAATTGGAGGAGGAATGGTACTCAGACTGGCCGGTAGTCAGCACCAACATTATTTGGGGTAATGATGAAATTCTCCGAGATGACATTGCCAGAGTTGCCAACGTCATTAAGGTAGTGCACGCCCCCCTTTAAGAGTATGAGCTGCTGCTAACCTCAAAGCTAGACAAGGAGTGGAAATCCTGTGGAGATTGAAGGGATTGATGGTGCTGCACATTGTCCATATATTTTCGAGAGACTAATGAAAGTGCCGCCTGGAGCATATGCCCAGGCAATGACCAAATGGAGCCAAGGGAAATAACATAAGAAACACTACATTATTACCACGTTTGAAGCCATAATAGCTGAAATGTTAAATTCTCTTCGCGCACTAGCTGAGTAGATTATATAAGCTGCTGCTCTTTCCGCGAGAAGCTGTCTGTGATACTCATACTCAATGATAATAGACACAAACTCGGCATAGACATAAAATGTAGTCTGAATGTTTCCCCGTGTGCGCAGCGGTAATATACTTGGGTCCACAATCCACAGGTTTAAGGTTCCGTAAACTTTCAATTTTGAGTCCTCAACCAGGCCTCTATTAGGTGTGAGCATTGCAACAGTCTAAATAAGACGATGTTTTGAGTCAATATCTTTAATTTACTTTTCAAACGTGTCTTGACTGGATTCTGTGGCATGTTGGCTGGGGTCGTTCAATCACCCTTCAGAGTATGAGAAGTCAACGCCTCAGCTTGTAACAAAATTTGCAAGCTCTGAAACTGGGAGGACCAAGTTTCTATACCCAATGAATGTGAAGCATATCTTGGGTCGATGAAAAGATGATGGGATGGATGCCTGACTGTGTAGGGACGGAGCTGGGAGAATAGCCGGGCAATGTCGGTACTGCGTGTCAATCATAAACCTGGCGAAGATGATATACTAAGACAATTATTGTCATGCAATACTGGAAGCCGCTGTTTCCCCTACAAGTCATGTTTTTATCTGGCGATGATTTTGCTTCAGAACAGCCTGGCTGGTTTTTGTCTTGTTTTTAGGCATTTTGACAGACATCATAGAGAGGGCCTTTATAGAATTAAAGACGTGCTTGGATGAGCATTATCCAGTTATAATAGAATTAGGTTGCGGGTCATAAATTCAGTTGTTTCGGAGTGCTGCAACAACTGTTCATCTCTAGACTCAACTTTCTCCAATTCAAGTACATTCCTGATGTATTGCTGAATCCAAACAGTCTTAAACCAGGCCGAGGCTTGCTCCTCAAGCTTAGTTATTACTGCTGTTAGCATAACGATATTGTACTCTTAGATAATTAATTACACTCTTGTTCGGCTCTTGCCGTGCATTTAAGTGAACGTTTTTACCTGTCCGCTGGCGCCTTCGAGTAGGCTTGAGACATGAGCTAGTTACAAGCAACAGGGCAAAAGCTTAGGTGCTATTGAAGCCATTTTAGCAGCAAAATTCGGCGTAACATCAACAGTCAATACAACTTTCAAGCCATACAGAGGCTTTCTATTATACCGACCCAGTCCCACGCCTTATCATCTATTTGTCGACCACCGAATAGGAGTCAACGAAAGTTTGATGCTAGTCACACGGGTGGAGCAAACCACGTGATAAACGAAAGGTATAAGACACAATGGCCTCCGGCAATACAGGTCATCTTAGTTACTACAAGACCAACAAAAGCTACTAAAAGTGGCCACTATGCCGGAACCGTTGATCGCTACTGTTCGTCAAAGAAGTCGTGCCTGCGAAAACTGTAACCGGTATGACCGTACGCTATTAATACCGACTCAGTATCACTAACTATTGGAATAGACGGAAACGAAAATGTAGGAAGAGAGCCACGGCAAATTGGAATATGGATAATTTTTGAATCTTGTTAACTCGTCCTCGTTCTAGGCGAGGGCGGAGAGCCTCGATGCGATTTGTGTGTGCGAACTGGCGCAATCTGCACTTACCCATTGCTGTCCCGAAAACCTGGCCCTAAAACCGGATCGAAGAGGGTCAAAGACAGTGGTCTCTCTGGTGAAGGTGGTTCAACTACCTATTTGATACCCAACTGCTAATATGCAACAGGGGCCAACATCCGAGCGGTTGTACCTGCTGCATTAGATTTGCCAGCTTTCGGAATGATACTTCCTCAACCTAATGGAGTACCTAACCTGTCGCCGGACCGCATTGGAGTGCGCGATTCTGCGGCTGCTCTACATCATGGTATTGTTTCGGTACAGCAGACAAAGTATGCCTTCTGCGAGCAACCGCCAGGCCATTCATCCGGGAATAGATCGATGCTTGTTTCGCGAGAAATCCTCACTCATTTGGTAGAGGTGTACTTTAACTTCGTGCATCCTCAACTCCGTGTTCTTCATCCGCGCAGGTTCCTTCGTCAGATTCAAGATCCCGACTTTCAGCTAGACGAGAGCTTTTCCTTTCTGCTGACTGTCATCTGCGCCATTGCTGCGCGATACTCGAACCTGGTTGGTGTTGAAATTTTTGATCGTCTGCAAGTGGCGAAGTTTCACAACAATGATAAGCCAGTACCGGATTATGCAAGCTGTCGACGGTGGGAGCGTGGACAGGGATTCCTCATGGACGCACATGAACGATATCGATTGATTATGCATCAGCTGGACAAGTCTGAAGCCGAATCTGGATATGCGCGGAAACCTCCACTTGCTCTCGTACAAGCCGTTACGCTACTTAGCTTTGCGGAAATGGGAATTTCGGCTGGTAACCGGGCATATTCTTTGGTTTCGGCTTCCGTACAATTGGCATACGACCTGGAGCTAGACAAAGTCGATTCTCCGAACACCAGCGTAAAAGCAACCTTAACCGAACGAGAAGGCAGACGACACGTGTGGTGGGCGATCTGTGTTTTAGAGAATGTTATCTGTGCGGCGAAGTGTAGACCTCGAATGATCAACTGGGAGTCTAGTGCAACCAAACTCCCTTGCGATGATGCGCATTGGTTTGAGGGGCATGATGATGGCTCTGGAACTTTTGTCCCAACTCTACAGGAACTGCCCATGTCGTCCGTCTTGTCAGCAGCAATACCCAATATGGCGTTTGGAATTATATCACAGCACCTCGTCGGCAGTCTAGTCAACATAGCGAATGACCAGAGCAGAGCACGAGTCACCGAATCACTAACGAATATTGAAGCTTGCGTAATTGCTATGAAACTGAACGTTCCAGACTGCCGCATACGCAGTGGATTATTCAGCCCAATGTCGGTTACTGGGGAGACTGTCGACTACGTTCCCTGGCGCATTCTCCTAGAATCGTAAGTTTTGTTCTTCTCAGATATAACGAGCGCTAATCTAGACCTGAGCACCATTATTGTTGTAAACAACATGCGTACATTCCGAAACTCGACGGCAGCACAAATCCACCTCTGTCTCCAGACAGTGTTGAAAGGAGGCTGGCAAACAGGCGGCCCCTACATGGCTAGTCCGCTTACTTCTCCAGAATGTGTCGCTTTTTATGAAGCATTGTGGGCGTCAGATGCGATTTGCTCCATCGTTTGCGACTGGCCAGCTGAATCCATGCTACGCTGTTGCCCCTTCATTGCTGGTGCTCTGTCCGCTGCAGCATGCCTACAGGTTATTGTGAAATATTTTATAGGCGCTGACTCCTCAGCCCGCGAAAAAGCATCTATTTCCTTAACAATACTAACTACGGCCATGAAGCACTTTGCTAGATTCTCTGGCTTTTGTCAGCACCTGCTGGGTGCGTTACAGAGCCGCCGCCCCCGCCCCCTGTTTCTAACTAACTTTAACTTGATTAACATAGACTCTCTTGTGAAATACGAGAAGAAGCTATCAGATTTCGATTGCACAGGCGGAATGGAGGACGCTCGTGATCACGGGATTCGGACCCAGGTCAATTATTTTCCGGCATACATTGATGCAATATTCCTTGTCGGACTTGGTCATTTCTAGGTCAGTAGGCGTATAGTGTCTTCACTGGAAAAGAACAGGCACAAAATGCTTGATTTGCCTTGATTCTGTATTAAAATGTATCTTTGGTAATACCTGCTGTGTCAATATTGCAGGTGGCCTGCGACTTAGTGAGCGGAGTTGCCGCAGTTTAAAACATTTCAACCTCGGTACATCTCGAGCAAACAGTTCGCACTGGTCCTTGCTGGGATAGCCATAGCAGCCCTAAAACGCATGGGCAAAGGCCAAAGGCATAATCGTCCCTCCAACACTGGCAGCGTGCACCGTTCGCTAAACCCTTTACCGTATAAATGCCAAAGAGAACATCAAGGTTACAGGAGAAAAAAGGAAGGAAAAAACAAGGTTCGTGAAAGTAATGGGATCGGTTTCCCATGGCCAACACTCTGCTCTAACTACTTGGCCCTCAAAGCAGCCAACTGTGTAAGAATAAGCCTATGATTCTGGACCGAGTTATTAGGCTGGATGGCCTGCCAAAATAAATCACATTAAACCTAACTGAGCCTGGAGATTGCCAAGACAAACATGCCATGCCTAATATGACTAGATTACCAAGACGGCTATCACGAGATGCTAATGCAGTACTTCGTTACGATTTTGTTCTTGTCCACAGTATGTTTGAAATCTGCTAGTTTGTACCTGACTCGTGACAATTAATTTGTGTTCTTTCCCTGTCCCTCACCTCTGTGGTTCCTCGGCAATCAACACCCGGTAGCTATGCTACCAATGATGCTGATATATGACTTTCCAAAGTCTCACGCACCCATGCTCCGAAGAGCCCCTATACACCACATGCGCTTTGCAAAGCTTGCCAAGTCCTTAGCTCGAATGTGTTTATTTTTGTAAGCAAAGTTTTTTTGCAAAATACTATGTAGTAAAGTATCAAAACCGGGTTAACACCAAAGCGAGCGGGCCATGTGAGCGGCTCAGAATTCATATTTTGAGGTCAATGCTCTGAGCCAGTTGGCCAGCTCGATACCCATTTTCCGCGGGTGGTCCTCCTCCAAGAAATGTAATGCTGATCCTACGCAAACTCCTGTCACATTTTTCAAATTTGCAATGTACCAAGCTGCTTGCTCTTCAGAGACAATTCTGCCAGGTATGCCCCAGAAAAGTAGCTTAGGAAGCTCATTATCCAACAGCCATGCATGGTACGTTTCTGCAATGCTGTAGACATCATCTGGCTTTCCTTCTATCGGTATCTCGTTCGGCCAACGAACCAAAGGCTCTCGGGACGACTTGCTAAGGAAAGGTTTGCGATAGTGGTCAAGCTCGACATTACTTAACGGGCGCATCACATCAGCCGGTAGTGCATTTTCAATAAACGCGTTCTTCTCGACAATTAGATCTCGACCTTGTTCAGGATGCCGGAAAGCGAGGAAAAACTTTTTGATGTCACCGTCTGCTACCATGTCATTCCATGTCGGAAATGGTCGAACAAATTCTTGAAATACTAGGCCAGCGAGACGGCTTTCATGGTTGCGTGCCCAGTTGAACCCTAATGCAGACCCCCAGTCGTGCATAACGAGAATTATCTTGCCCTCTGGGATAACAGAGGTAATGAACTGCTCCAGGTATCGAACATGGTCGACAAAGCGGTAGGATATGTTCGGTTTTCCGGATTCGCCCATGCCAATCAGATCGGGCGCCACACAACGTAGCATATCGCTTACGTGTGGTATAATATTTCGCCAGACATAGGCTGAAGCCGGGTTTCCGTGGAGGAACAGAGCCGTCGTAGCATTGTTTGAGGATCCAATATCCGTTTCCACTCCCGTGTAGGAGTCTACGTACGTCATATGTGAGCCCAGCACATCGACACGTAAACGCTTGAAAGGGAACGCAGTCGAGACATCTTTTTCGAACGAGTGTTCCATAGCGGTGATTAAAAGATGTCAAGGTTAGTGGAGTATGGAGTGGAAGGTAAAAGGGACACTGGTATCAAAGAGAAAAATACTATAGAAGAGAAAGAAGACGATTGAATAGTCTGTATGTCATGCAGGATTTCTTTGGAAATGTATGAGGAACTGCAGCCCTTTTATAGACGATTACACGGTCATGATTCCGGAAACCTTTGAATTGACCTGCAAGAAGAGAATTCCACATTGGGCGCCAGATTGGGCGCTAGATTGAGCGTCTTTTGTTATGATACTCCTGTTAACTTCCCGTCATGACTGTCATGACGCCACTGGCGGCCGATTTTCCTACGTTCGGAGCTCATGATTGGACAGGGGAGAAATTCGGCCGCCGCTAACTTGTTCCGCGTCAGCAACACCGACGAAAGCTGTTATCCGGCTGTTAGCTAAAAAATGCGAGTACGGTAACAACCACTTAGATTTCTATAATCGGAAACCACTGTGCGTTAATCCAAGGAAAACAGTTTAACTTGAGTCCAAACCGGTTCATGTTTTTTAAGCGAACTTAATGCGCGACGTTAGTACTTAAAACGCAACTAGCAGTAGTAGTAAAATGATACTCTTGACTCAAAAAAAAAACTAATTATGTGTCGAAGATGGCAGGTTCTACGGGCTGACTAAAATTACGAAGTAAAAGAGCCTGAGTAGAGAGCTAGCGTGTATTATTATTCCGTGCTAGGAAGTACGCCAGCTCAGTTACTAGCACTGAACTACATGTACCACCTCATTGCTTCAGATCGGGATTAGCCTGACTTTAGTTGGACTATTGGTTTCCACCATGTTAGCACATATACCGTCACTCAGTACTCCGTATGCGTCGGAAGAACGCAAAGGCGTACCTGTAACATGGATGAGGTTGGCATTATGTAGAATAAAATGAGTCGCTTAATCTCTTAGATACTAATATATATTAATGTTATGTGCCAACATATACTAAGTAAATACCAATTGCTCAGGGGTGGAGCTATCGAGATTCCGAACAACACAAACCGGCGGCAAATATAGATGGCACGAGGCATGCAAACAGCTCACCCAAATCGAACGCATCAGCTTGCCTGTAGGCAGAGAGGATTTCAGGTACCCAGCAAGGGAAATTCTATTGAACCTCACAGAGGATAAGATCCAGACGAAGCAATGTGTGGCAAAATTAATCCACACTTAGAGGCTAGGTGGCGTGGCGCTGAACCGGGTCTATGGTATTCCGTACTTGTAGCACAAAATAAGAGCGGCTGAAGGCTAACGACTCATATCGACTTTTCAGCTTACCGCAATGAATGAAACTGAGGCAGAATTTCATCGGATCATTTATTACATGAAGATCTTTTGCAAGGGATTAATGAAATTCTCTGGATAAATGATAGAGTAGCATTTTGCAGAACTTACGTCCGTCTTCCACCCCCCAATCATTGGATCGAAAAAGAGCCAAGATGTAAGGACCGTATGTGGAATCCCGATCTGAAAGCTGCCTGAGTCAGGGTAATATTGGTGGCTTGCCGATTTTACCGTTAGCGCCCAGTCCGAGCCACGCTAGCGGAGGCAGCGTCAACTAGGCCGTTGAAGATAGTCCACGATGTTTGAGAATGTATTGTTCTAATGTATCCGCAGGAAAGCCTAATCTAGCCAAGTTGTGTCAGGGTAAATGCTGTTTCATTGCTACCGCAAAGGACAATGCTTATTAAGTGAGTAATAGTTATCAAGTGTCGGAATGATTAAAATAAGCGTCTGCTTGCGCCTGGAATTTCTTGGTAGAGACTGCGCACAGGCTATGATCGGCAGCTAGTTACCGCAAAAGCCAATTCGTGACATTGAGGGAGCCTCACAGCCTTGTTCATGACACCGCAACAGCCAAGTGGCTGACTACAGAACGACGCCAGCGCCACCCTTGCAGCTGATTTTAATCCAATGTTTATGATCCCTCCACTCGTGGTTTCTTTAGTTTATTTAAATCCATTCCTGATTTTTTCCCCCAATGTCCGAATTCCTACCTTCCACCTCCTTCCCATAGTTCATCACCGGCCCGCCGCCCCATCGCCCTTTGCGATATGCTGCCACAGACTCTGGGGTTACTGCTCCCGCTGGTCTTAGCGCGGACGACCCGCGCCGCTGGCCTAGCGACATGCTACATGCTCAATGGCGAGGTGGACGCAGAAATGAGGCCCTGCGACCCGAGTGCCGAAGTCAGCACCTGCTGTCGACCGACGGACCTCTGCCTCTCCAACGGGTTGTGCCTCGGCGGAGGCGGCAATAACGGTTATTCGCAGCAAGGCTGTACTTCAAGTAGTTGGGATTCCCCCTGCCACATATACTGCTCAAAAAGCATTAGTATGCGAACCCGGCAGAGGATATTTCGCCACACGCTAATCAACGGCTGTTTGCAGCTAGCTTCCAGGACGGTTTTCAATACCTTCAACAATGCAGCAGCTTCGATCCAACGGGGGTTAATCCGTTCTGTTGCGGCGGCGACTTCGAGTGCTGCAACAACAATACCAACATCATCCAGGGTCTCCCGAAATTCACAGCCGTGTCTCGTGCGGGTGTCACGGCTCCAACCTCAACGGGCCCGGTGTCCGCCGCCACCGTCACAGTCACAGTCACATCAACAGCGGCGGCCGACGGCGCCGACAACTCCAAGGTCGTGGCCGTTGGAGCAGGTGTTGGCGCATCTCTCGGCGCCGCTCTCATCGGCGTCGTAGGACTGCTGATCTGGACGATGCGCAAGCACAGGAAGCAATACAGCGAGGCCGGTTCGCACCAGCCAACCTCACCACATCAGTACAGGGAGCACCCACAGTACACAGGGCAGCCGCTGTACACGGAGCAGTCAAAGCACGCGGCGGCTGAGCTCCATTCGCCTAAGCCGCAGTCGCCTCTCACAGAGCTATCTGCGACGCCTGCCACTTAGGGCTCTATCTGTTGTTCTGGCGGAACGATGACCATAACTAGTGTGTCGTTCCAGCGCAATACGGGACTACCGCTTATATATCAATATTTTAACAGCAAACAGTTACTAACCAGGTATTGTTATGAATCATTTTACTGTAGTTAATTGATTTTCTTTTAATTTCAAGCAATTCACCTAATAGGCGAGTAAGTTAGTTAAGCAAGTGGTTTGTTTTTTAAAGCCCTTTACTCTTTACTCTTTAGCTGTTAGTAGTTTAAATATATTTAATATATTTAATGTTTGGTAATAAATTTTAAAGTCTCCAACTTAACCCTGATTCAGCCTATTACAATGGCTGCTTCTATTCTCTCTCGCAAGTATGAAAGATTTGGAAACCAACAATCTCTCATGCGGAAAGGCTTGGACTTTTGTCAGTTTTACATTGGGATTGCTCAAAAGGGCCGTGGAAACGGCTTCAATTACACATTTAAGGCTCGGCATCTCACTTCCAGCCAACGTCTTGGAAATACTACCGGCCGCAATTGACAATCTTGTTAAGTAAGCTCCAGATATCATGGAAGCAAGGATTATGAGGCTACTCCAAAACCGTATGGGCAATTTTCTCCACGAACAAATACGAGAATGAATGTGATTATCAGCTCATGTCTCCTGACACTACTGTAGTTTGGTCAACTCGTGACTGGCATCTATCCCCAACTGTTTCACGGACACTTTCCCGGTTTCCTCTTTGCTGCCCGAGAAACCACGGCAGAGTTTCGACATATGAATCTTTGCGTATTTGATATTACAGTTGACCCCATTTGGCTGGGCTATGGAGCCAAAGCATGTGATATTATGCACGTTTGTCAGGTTCTTCACACCACGCCTGATATGCACATGACGCTGTCTCACTGTCGTAAGCTGCTTCGTCAGGGTGACCCGGACGCAGATGCCCTCCTGGTTTAAGCAGCTTCATAAATTTGCGTAGTACCGGGCGCAGATCACTACCTTCCTCCACTAGAAGTAGTAGTTATGTGTGCACCACGTCTTACTTGCCAACAAAACACTCTGCAAAACCGCTTAAAACACCCCACTGACACATGCTGAGGTTTGAGGGTACGAAGGGCGTATTGAGAGCTTGTGCCACGGTGTAGTCGAGTCTATCCAGCTTGGCCTTGGGCATCTGTCGCGAGACAAGCCAAATGCAGCTTCCAGCTGCACATTCACAATCACTGCATGCTGAGCGATATTCAGTTGAAATATCTGTATGTAAACTGAACGATAGCGCGTCTTTTCAGAGGCGGCGGCATGGCTACGGTCACGATCCAGGACGTAGCCCCTGTCGTTTGGGAGATTATGCTGTGACTGCTGTGTCAGGTCAAGCAGCACTTCCTGAGAGTCCTGACTCCTGCCGTCGATATGAGGTTGTCACGGCAGCTAAGGAGGAAATGGAGATCTTCCTGTCTGTTGTTTGCATTTCTCCTGCTTCTAAATTGTGTCTATAGAAGAGTAATTCCTCCCCTAGCCATAGCTAGATTTTCAACACAATCAAGTTACAATAAGCATACCTACTAGGAGACGCTCCCCTTAGTACCGTGCCTCGTAGCTGCCTGTGCTCATACCAACAGGAACTCTTTGCTTTTCATGTAGGGTAGGCGGCGGTCTTCGCCCCTTGTTGTGACTGAGTCTGGTCAAGCAGCTCCTCCTGAGAGGCCGGACTCCTGCCGTCGATATGAGGCCATCACGGCAGCTGAGGAGGAAAGAGGAATCTGTCTTGTTTGTTGTTTGCGTTTCCTGCTTCTGCTTTTCTATATATAGAAGAGGAATTCCTCCACTACCTGTAGCTAGATTTTTAGCTAAATCACAATCAGTTATAATACGCATATATACTGGGAGACACCCTCTCAGTACCGCGCCTCGTAACTACTCGTGATATACCAACACCCCTTTCCTTTGACAGGTCTAAAACGCCAGGGCCGCAGGTGGATTCAACTATATGTGAACACCCACTACATTCCTCTACATTCCTCTACATTCCACTACATCCCACTACGCAGTGGTGGGTGCTTGCGCATGTATGGCTGGTATTGCATTGGCCTTCCATTCTAGGTCGGCTAAGCTATAGCTAGTAGCTGGACGGTATCCCTCTATGAGTGTGGGAGTGGGAAAAATAGATGGAGCTCCTAAAGGCCGTCGGCCCTGGAGTGAGGGCGGGTTTGTTACAGCCTGATTTTCTGTGGGTTTACTCATGTGTCAAAGGCTGAAGTAAATTTTTGGTCCTCTGCGGTCATCTGGTGGCCAAAATGGTTGTTTGAATCCAGACCCTTGCTTCCTCCGTTATGTCCATAAAGTCCGGGGCATCAGGGGAAGAAGGCGACCGCAAGAAGCTGCAGCAGCCTGTGCTATGATGATCCTCCGTTGAATGGCACCACAGACCCCTAAACCGTCCGGAAGTTACTGATTTAAGAAAACTGGATATTAAGATCACGACTGCTGAAGCGTCTACCCGCCCTTCCATTTGCAATCTCCATGTCCCCCCCTCCCCCTCCCTCTCTCTCCTCTCTCGTCCCCTTCCAAGCAATTAGGCCACGTAATCTACCTCGCTTTCCTTCTTATTATAAAACAAACAGTACAACAAAGCTTTGATTATTTCGTCGCAAAAACCTGCTCGCGCGACCGCTACTGAGTACACATTCGCAATGGTTACAGCTCTCGTCACTGGCGTCGGCCGAGGGTTGGGTCTCGCTCTGGTTGAGCAACTCAACGAACTCGACACCATTAGCAAAGTCTTTGGCACCGTCCGCAGCCCATCTGCAGAGCTTGACGCGCTTGTCACCAAGTCCAATGGCAAGATCATTGTTCTCAAGATGGATGTTACTGACGAAGAGTCAATCAAAAAAGTCGTACCAGAGGTCGAGGCCAAGCTCGAGGGCAAAGGTCTTGATATACTGATCAACAGCGCTGGTATTGCCCAGTATGCTCCAAACGGTGTCAAATCCATGTAAGCACGTAACACTGTTTTGGCCGGATCGACGCTGTCTGCCCGGCGAAACAAGGACGACATGAAAAATACAAAAGCTTTGGAGAAAAAACACAAGTAGATCAGATAATGATTCGTACTTACTATTGACAGGGACAACCTTCAAGAAAGTCTCACCATCAACGTCATGGGCGTCCACTGGGTCACCCGCAACTTTCTGCCCCTCCTCCACAAGGGTACCTTGAAAAAAGTCATCAACATGTGAGATTATGTACTATTCCATACCTGAAATGGATTCTTTCGCTAAGGATTACATCATAGGGCGACAACTCTCGGGTCCATCGCGCTTATGCCGAAGAATGTCTATCTCCCCGCCCCCGCCTATAAAATCTCCAAGGCCTGCATGAATGCTCTGACTGTTGAGTACGCCGTCAACTACGAAAAGGAAGGCTTTTCATTCATTGCCCTTTGCCCTGGCGTAAGTTTGTCTTCAGATAATAGTTTTGCTTTCCCTCTTATTACTCGTGCTTGAGTTTCACTTCCTTGAACATATTGGCTGACACCAGATAGTGGTTGAAGACGGAGCTTGGAGGCGGAGATATGGCTGACTTGACGGCCAGCGAAGGTGCCAAGGCTTCCCTAGATATCATTTTCACACCCGGCCAAGTCTACAACGGTCAGATGCCCAAGGTCCATGTCAAGGGCTGGGAGAACAACCCTGGGATTAATCAGTACGATGGGACCAATGCTCCGTGGTGAAAAAGACCAGGGTGATCAAATATTCCATGTTGTCTATCCTTGGTGGGTTTTTGAACTGGAGCAAATTTGGACAGATCATTCAATAATTCCTAAGCGTTCTTTGTCTACTGTAGTAACTCGTCTTGCATTGTTTCTTGCGCTCAAGTAAAATTATTCTACCAGTTCAAAAAAAATTGCGTTAACTCAGTATTCGAGGCAGAGGTCTTTAAAGTTGTGATATCACTGCCAACATCATGCCTGCCAAAGTGCATTAAATCCCCCAAGGATAGCATATCTACCGTCTCATCCGCACTCCAACAGTATCCATCTGTATCTTTCTTCCTTGTCTCAGCAAAACGGGTCTACTGATGCTGTAATTGCTACGCATACTGCGGCTTGAGGGACATCAAACTATCAATAGGACGGTGAGCTTCTATACGAGAAATGCTATCTGTTTCCGTTGTTGAATCTGTTGTTGAAGTCTTCGCCATTAGCTGGGGAGAGTATTTGCTCCTATATCCGCCATACTAATGACTCCGGGAAGCATCCGCGGTTGTTTCAAGACTTTTTTGGTCACATTAAAACAACACTAACGCGTAGTATGGGGTGTGGAAACCTGCAGATTCTGATTATCTATGTTCAAGCTGTAAAAGTTCGGTGTATATTCGTCGGCGGGGAGAGCCAAAGGTGAGGCCAGGTTTTCCACTTCCAGCGCCATTAGAAGAACAGCTGCCTCCAAGGTAGAAAATATTATGACAAGCAGTTGTGTATTAGAGTTGCCAAGCAGCAAATGCAGTTACGCCAATTGCGAGCTCCCCAAGACCAGTGATACTCACCATTGGACAAAAAGGCCTGCGTTTTTAAAACTGATAGAATCGAGTAGAACAGAAGAGAAGTCAGAGCCGATACCGTTGTCAGCGGCAAGGTTTTGCTACGACTTAATCTATTCGTAGATACACCTGGTAAATTTATGGCGGGTAGTAGCGCATACCAACAAAACCAGTGAAAAACTTTACCGCTCACTGCCGCGCAGTGCTGTCAAGCTTTAATAGTGCCTCGTACTGCTCGGTTCGGAAGTCATCTCTTAGATAACTGTTTTTGAATAGTGTCTCAAACCAAAGCAGTATTCGATTTTCTTTCCAAAGAGGCCAGAACAAGTTACCACCGCCTTCTGAATTTGGATCCAGATTGTACATAAAGTTTCGGTAATACCGACGCACGCTTCTTGTCACAAAAGTGGGTGGTATGCCGGAAAATACCTGCGCCAAGTCCGTTGTATGGTAGGTTCCGAGAATTGGCAATCCATGAGTATAGGACGCTAAATACGACCAGACCGGAATATCAGAATGGGTCGCGGTGTGACCCTCGAGGAAGAACCGCCGCGCGAAGATGAAGGATTGATCACCAATCATAGCGGCGATTAGCCGGAACATTGGATACAGGGTGTCAAATGGCGGAGCCCGGAATGGACTGCCCACATTGTTTTTGGAATACGATTCTACCCATTCTGTGATAGCCTCTCTGGACGCATTAGCAAAGAAGTTGTCTGCCCAAAAATCAATTAGCTGATCCTCGGATTTGATGCTCTGCTGAAAAATTGCAAACATGGTTCCCTCATCCTCTTGATTTCCGATGATGGTGGGAACTGCGAAATATTGACCCCTCGCAGCAGCTTCTTCAGGGCTATAGGGCAGAACAACACCGTCTGGACGTGGTAAGAATGAGATTTTGGTGGCATAAAATGACAAGGATCCAGAAAATTTTCCCGTGGTTGCTTTGTAAAAAGTGTGGTAATCCAACCCTCGAAGACAGGCTAGAGTATCGTCCTCACCATTGCATCCAGCTTCCGCCACAAACTCGTCGTAGACGGCCTGAGCTTTCCGGCCGTCCACTGGCTCGGCCGGGACGCCGACGCCGGAGTCCAGGATGGCGGCGCGAAAGAGCGGGTTGCCTTTGTACGTTGCATCCCCACCAAAGAGCGCCATTTGGTAAAATACAGAGTGCGCACCCGCTGATTCGCCCCAGAGCGTGACTCTGTCTGGGTCGCCGCCAAACTGCTCGATGTTGTCCGCAACCCACTCAAGGCCCATTCGCTGGTCAAGCAGACCGAGGTTAGTGCTGCCCTCTCTGAGCAACTCGGCTCCAGGGAGGAATCCGAACGCATTGAGGCGATAGTTTACAGCCACGTAAATAAACGGCTGTTGATTTGCGACACCCTCAGCCAACATGGACGACGCATCGTACCCGCTCGTGGATCCCATGGCATACCCCCCGCCGTAGATCCAGAACAGCACAGGTAGCTTCGCATCCGGTGGCGTGTTGGCTGGACGCTGAATCGAGACTGTCAAACAGTCTTCCTGTCCGGTCACTTTGGTAAATAGAGGACTCTGCAGTATCCCGCCACCGATTTTGCCCAAGATATGTCCGTCTGCCGGAGTGAGCAAAACCTGCGGGCATGCTGCGGCTTTCCCCGTTGCGTCAACAACGTCGGACGCGGTGTGGTATAGTACTTGCGGCGGTCATAACTGCAACTGTCCAACTGGTGGAAGCGCATACGGAATTCCATTGAAGGTGTCGATACCAAAGAAGGAGCGCCGCCCCTGTATAGTCGCGCCAGATTGAAGCTGCACCTGCACTGGTTCTGCATGAATTGCTAGCAGATGAATTGCAAATGCAGCCAGCAGACCTGGAGCGGCCGGGAAGAACATTATTGTCAAGTAGAAAAGATTCTATAGAGTTTTATAATATAAAAGGAGATCTAGTTTCCTTTACTACGAGTATGTGGCAACGTGGCTCTCTTCTAGCTGAAGTCTTGTTAAGGAATGTAATGTGTGGCGCGACACCAGCATTCCTAACAACTGCCGATAATAAACAAAGCAGTAAACAGAAAAAGGATAGCGTAATAAAAAAGGGCTTAGGCGGAATATAGAAATAAATTTACCCCTAAAAGCAAGGGGATCTCCTTTCCTAAACTATTTCTTGGCATTAAAATCGTGTTAAATGGGTGGCAGCCGCCACTTCTAGCGGCTGGCAGGCTATCAGGAATGATAATAACATAGCTAGTAACTAGATAGAACAATAATGAGCTATTCTACTACTTCTCGCTGTATACTATGCCTATGATGCGCGTAGTGGTGACGCACCCTGTAGCTATTCTTACAGCTAAGAGCAGCGGATTGTTATTTATAACAATCGCTTAGTTAGATCCTACAAACGTTTCATTATAACATAGGGAAGCTCCGCCTCGCCACTAGTTAGTAGTATGTTAGTATTACCACCACCGCAATTGAAGTCATTTATCTACTATTGCTGCACCACCGCATTCAAGACCTAGTGACGACCGCCCTGCATGAAGGCCAAGTTGGAGAGTGGTGATAAAAAGAATTTATAAGACATTACTGGCAGGTAGGACCCGGACGGGCTAGGCACTCTATGTCACCCACGATCTGTTAACTTCTGCATTAATAATCAAGTCTCTGTCAACATAAGGGATGCCTTCATCTTTTTGCGACACTACTTCCTCTCGACACTGGCTTGCTTACCGTAACTAACCTTCAAGAGAGATAGATGCGGCAGAACAATGAACTAAGCGTGAACAAGCTCTATAATGGTTTCGGAATGGTCTCGGAGAGCTAGTGTAAGGACGAGGGTGCTAGGTAACCACTCGGCCACAGAGACCATCAAAAGATCAAGTAATAACCAGCCGGGGTCAGATATCCCTAGCATGAAATATATACCTTCTAGGTCCCTGGCAGCTTGTATTGTGCCTGCATATCAGAAGCTCAGAATAGGCCGCTATATTCCGAATTTTGGGTTAGGCTGCTGACGCCTCCGTTCCATCGAAAGTAACGCAGCCAACAGCAATTATTAGCTGCCTTGAAGCTATGGCAACAAATAATTGACGGAGCGTGTCATGACACATGTAATGGCCAATATAAAGCATTACCGCTGGACGTCAATCTGGGCTGTGATGGATAGCTGATACAGCACTAGTCTGTAGGTTTTTTGACCGAGTAGTGACAGCCTGTTGTGCGATTCAGTGTACTTTCTGGCTTACAGTTTAGCCCAGCTTGTACCCTAATTACTCCTTGTCTGCATATCAGGGGCATGCATTGCATCATTCGGAGCTTACCTGACCATGCCCAATACATAGCTCCAAAAGTCATGTCGCTTAGCCAACTGTATATGCAAAGTTGAACCACGGCATACGGTACCATGGTGTTGTCGGACTATTTGATGTGGAATGAGAGATTCTATAGTAGTGTGGAGCTGTGAGTTACTCGGGATGATGTGAAGGGGAAATTCTTTCTATTGCATCAGGTTAAAAAGACCTAACTAAACAATCTAGCCACAAATATTGACGAGTTGAACTACACGGATAGATAGTGGTATGTAATATACAGTGCTACCTTTTGGTGCTACGTACATGATGATGATAATGCCTTTATTCTATAATCATCTAGAATATTTATTAAGGACTGTTTTGGAAATTGTTGAGCGCTTATATAACCTACAAATTAACCAATGCAAGCCTGCACTTGGTGCTTTGCCGGTTAAGAAAACTTTAGAAATGACACTTTGTAAGGACATTACATAAAGATAAAGAATTCACGCACTAATTAGATATTGCCTCTGCAGAGTAGATCGCCCTTATAATTATCTAGATGCACTTGCCATAGTTTTGGGCAAGTAGACAACTAGTGGGTAGGTTATTACCACTAGGATCGCGGGTAATTATATTATGACGGCAAAACAAGGTTATTGGGCCGAGTCTTGGCTATCCTCTAACCTGTGAAAGTGCTCTCCCGCAAGACGATGTTTTCAAGTGTCCAGTATCGTCGTTCTGGCCAATGTCACCGTCGGGTATCTAGGTTGACTCCTAGTGAGATGATGCTCTGTAAGTCTTTCATTGAACAGACTTTAAAGGTTGCCTGGCCTATCTCGGTCATAGTGAATATTATGCTAGAGTATTTAAGCCCATGCTATTTCTAATGGAGCTGAGACTATTTTTAACTTGGTTAAACTTGCTAAATTTGAACATATAAGCACAAGGAAATATATATTAAAATAACTTCCTTTCTTTCTTTTCTTCCTACTAGTGCTGAAAAAATAGTTTATTTATTGTCTTGCATTTATGCCGCACACTTAGAACATGGCCATGGTAACGAGGATACCAATAAAGCCAACAATGGAAGTAGAGACAACACTACGGAAGCCTGCACCGACAGCAGGAGGCGCGCTCTGCGTAGCAGCACTGCCCGGTGAGCCGGGAGCAGTGCCCTGAATACCACTACCCTGGCTGCGGCTGCCCTGGCTGGTTTGGGCAGGGGCAGAATTGGCTCCTTGGGCATGGCCGGAAGTGACAGCTTCAGCGCCACTTTCTTGAGGAGCCCCTGGGTTGTTACCAGATGCGACTGGGACGACAGTATTCCCACCGTGAAGGCTGGTTGCAGCCGATCCAGTAGGAGCTGACTGAGTGACAGCGACCCTATTTAGTTGTAAGTATAGTTCTTCTAAGATGCGATGCACGAATGCTTACCCGGCCGGGCCTGTGGCAGTCGTGGTGTAGGTGCGAGTACAGGGACAGTTGGTGATTGTCAGTGTAGTAGCCTGTGATTTTGTTAGAAACTTGACGCTCCTTGTTCCGTCAATTCAACTTACTTCGGTGGCAGTGTACGTCTGGTTGCCTTCCATGATTGTAGTGGCCGCGGGGCAAAACGTTGTGTAAGCGGTTACTACATCAGTGACGGTAACCACGCTGCCAACGCTAGTGGAAGACGAAGTAGCAGTAGTGCCAGTCGCGGAATCAGTGCCGGCGCTAGAGGTTGGCGTTGAGGGAGCAGCTGATGAACCCGTGGAGGAACCAGTTGAGAAACCAGCAGATGAACCAGTAGAGGTAGCCGTGGATGTAGCCGTGGAGGTGCCAGTTGAGGAATCAGCTGACGTCGTATCGGAGCAATCATCTGTGGAAGTAGCGGAGGAAGCAGTAGAGATAGTGGTTGAGGAACCAGCAGAACCAGTAGATGTAGTGATTGAGGAGCTGGTTGAGGAGCCAGTTGAGGAATCAGCCGACGTCGTATCGGAGCAGTCATCCGTGGAAGTGATGGAGGAAGCAGTAGAGGCAGTAGTTGAGGAACCAGCAGAACCAGTAGAGGTAGCGGTTGAGGAACCAGTTGGGGAACCGGTTGAGGAACCAGTTGGGGAACCAGTTGAGGAACCAGCGGATGACCCAGTAGAGGTAGCTGTCGAGGTAGCTGTCGAGGTACCAGAGGAAGAGGTAGTGCTGGAGACAGTGCCACGCTTGATGAGGGTGAGGCTATCACCGATGGATCCGTCAGCACCCTTGACAAAGTCCCAGGTCAGAAGAGTCTCGTTAACAATCTTGAGCTTGCTAAAGCCATAGTCGGCCTGGTTGAGAACCTCGGTAATGTTGAGCGTCTGGTTCAGGGGAATCGTGCTGTGGCTCTCAATGTTGCCTGCCATGCCGTTGATGAGATGGGTCATCGACTTGCCCTCATTGGTGTAGTAGGTGTTGTGGTTGACGACGGAGCCTTGGTCAATGGTGCCGTTGGGTCCCAGGGGCAGAGTTCGCTCGTACCAGTGAATGTGGCCGGAGAGGTAGACGTCGACGCCGTACTCGAGGAACAGAGCCTCAAAGGCGTTGCGCATGTTCTTCTGGTACGAGGACACCTGTGACGAGTACATGGGACGGTGGCTCATGGCGATGACCCACGGTGTCTTGGTGCGGTCCACCTTCTTGAGGTCCTCCACGAGCCAGTTGTACTGCTCATACGACTCCTTGACGTAGATACTGCCATCGACGGCGCCGAACGGCCCGCTGTCAGTGATGAAGGTCTCACTCTCCTTGGGATGTGTCTCGCCGCCCTTGAGGTCACGGGCAAACGGCCACTCGGGGCTGTAGGGGTAATCCGTCTCGCCGTTGAAGGAGATGAAGTGGGCCAGACCATAGTCGAACGAGTACCAGAAGTTGCCAACGCCGCCAGATTCGACGCCGGGCATGCGGAAGCGGTGCTGGTAGGCAGTGTAGTTGCGCTGGGAGGGAGGGCAGCTGTAATAAGTGAGGGCAGACTTGGGTGCGGTGCTGTTGGTCTGGTTGTTGTTGAGGTACGCGGTCAAAACGTTGCCGGGACCGTCAAACTCGCCGCAAGAAGCCTCGTGATTACCAGGCAGAACCATGTACGGGATCTTGGTCGTGATGGAGTTGGTCCACTGCTGCCACAAGTCCCAGTTGGATTCGTACAGGACGCTCATGTCGCCGCCCTGCGGGCCGCCTTGGTTAGGCGCCTCACCCTTGGGCAGGGGAACGTCGTACTCAGGAGGAACGTTACCGCCAGGGAGCTCGGTGCTGGTGCCATTGTAGCAGACGGGCCAGCTGCTCTCGCACGGCAGGATTCCGCTGTACCAGTCATCGGCGTAAGAAATGTCACCGCCGTGCCAGGCAAAGGCAGCGCCGTCATCGACGGCCTTGTTCAGCTCGCGGTAGGTGCCGCCGGCGTTGGTGTAGCCCATGTCGTTGAGGACGGCGACAGTGAAGCCCTTCTTGCTGCCAGCATCACGAGCGGTGGTGAAGCTCAGGACTTCAGAAGCAGTGGTGCCATTGGCAGCGGAGATCTTGTAGTAGTAGGAGGTATCGGGCTTGAGGTTGGCCAGCTGGACCTCGTGGAAGTGCTGGCTGCACTGGGTCACGACAACTTGGGAGCAGGGAGGGGTGCGATCGTAGCTGCGACGGGTGTTATTAATCGAGGCCAGTCTTGTTCCGCACACTGAAGGCAAGCTTATTTCTATACGTGACACAACTTACGAGTGAGATGAGCCAGTCTGCGTATTATCCAAGGCATTAGGACTTGATCCCCACTTCACCTCGGGATTAGTGCCCAGGCCAAATGGAGTCTGATAGTGGATGTTGACACCGCTGCCTGCATATGCAACGGAGATGACGTTGATGTTGTTGGTAGGGTTCTTCGAAGCCGGCTTCACAGCAGGCGGCTCAACGAGGCGAGGGAATCCCTTGCCGTTTCCATTGACAGTGCTATCGACCCAGTCGCCAACGGGGACTGCAGGACCGGTGTAGGAGTAGACGGTATCGACAACGGGCTTCGCGTTGACTGAGTTGGCCAGCAGGACACCAGCAATGGTAGCAGTTGTGAGCTTCATGAAGCCACCCATGTTAACGAGAGTACGATCACTGAGTGACAAGGAATGGCAAAGAGACAGCTGCTGCTGGACGGGACCAGGATCGCTCTCGCCTATTTCCGGCTGCCATGCCCTTTATATAAACCAGGATATCCAATCTCGCTCCGCTGGCTGTGCCCATTGTACCCCGTACCCGAGGTGACATTGGGTAAGGGCACAGCCGTTCTACATCATGATTGCCTACGCACGGCTGTCGGTAACTGCTCAACGGCAGCAGCGGCTTTTTCTAGCTCGCGTGGAGAGGGCGGATCACCGAAGTCGAAAACTGCAAGTTGGTGGCCACGCTACTTCAGCTAGTCGGAATCCATGGTAGAATTAGGCAGGTCGTGGCACGGCTTGGCGATGGTCATTTCAAATTGCAGGCTCTTGATAGGCTGGGAGGGCGAGTTGTCAGATCCCTGCTGATTGGCCCCATACATGGCATACATAGCATACATATTAAGAATTTTCCCTGCTCTTTTCTTCGTCTTCGCCTGTGACGAGCCATTTCGTTTCCTGACCCCTTACAAATTGACGGATTGTCGTCGCGACGTGCATACTCTGTGCAAACAAGACACTACTGTTTAGCTGGCACTCTTGTCAGTATCTCATACATGCTCGCCATTTCTAATCTGTAGTCCGTAAAAGCTATACAGGAGAGACGGAAGAAAGAATCGGAGAAATCCCATCGCGGCCGTGATGGTAGCGTCTTGGCACGTGGGTAGCTTCGTTTAATTTGGTGGCACTCGACAGCCACAGTCGGCTCCCACTGGATGCACGTGCGATGCCGAGTTCCGTGAATCAGGCACACCCACCAACGCCTTTCAGGGCAGCAGAGGACTGTTGCCCGCTATTCCCGGTGCCCGTTCGCTCGGGCATGTGTACGGGTTACAGGTGACGACAAGAATCGCCGTATACATCTGCAGGCTAATCTACTTTTGTACACCGATTGATTCATCTTGGCGGCGCCACAATGGCGGCAATTCCAGAGCTCCAGAGTACATTCATATCGCGTCGAGCAACGACAAAACAGGCGCAGACAAGCAGTGATCCTGCCCAAGTTGTGCTATTGGCTGTTAGAAACTCCTCAGACGAATCATCCGAACAGCAGGCCGGCGAGTGGTTGTTGTCCTATAGGGGAGGCGCAGGGAGGAACAGGAGCCCATAGTTGGCAGGGCTGAAGGAAAGCGCATGGTTCACGATAAGATTAAAGGCCAATCAAATGGTACTAAAAGATTAGGGCAAAACAGCATGCTTACATACACAGCTTTATTTGTACATGTGTTCAAAGAAGTAACAGAGTAGCTAGATAGTGCTGAACGTCTGTTTACTCCTTAGGGTACTGATCTGTGTAGTTTTAATTACCAGCCAATGCTCTGGTGGACCTCTGAGAACTTTGCCAGGGCCGGGCGTCTGTCTTGTCCTGACAACTTTCAACACGACTTATTAGGTTCTTGGCGGCACCGTCGTGGCAGGGAAACCCATTATAAAGAAACAACTTTAGATGTCAGTCTCGTCGCTCTATAGTTTAGGACAGCGCGGCGTTATCTCCTATTTACCTACTAGATGCCGTCATTATGCCTCAAATCCCTCTCTAGGAAAATAAGGTTAGCGTCAAAGCTCAAACATCGCCACGGTCGCATTTCCTAACGCAATATGTGACGAGTTTTGATTGAATATTGGCGGTTAGTTTCATCAATTGGCTATACAATAGAAGTAAAATAATAGCGGAAATATAAAGAGCCACGGCATATAAGTATTACGAACACATAGTTGAGCTCGGTAGGCGGGTTTCCCACTCAAGCGATGGTGCAGTAGCGCCATAGCGCAACTGTTCCCAGCAGCTGGCTGATTTGCGCCGTCCACAGCGCAGGGGCTTTTAGAATTCATTAACCGCCGAGGCCAAGCTTTTAAAGCGTAACCATGCTTGTGCCGCTAGTTGACGAATTGATGCATCCTTGGGATTTCAACAATGGAATTCATGTCAGTCCAACAAGTTATCGGAGGATTCAGCAATCGAGTTCTGGTAAGTTCTGGCATGTTCAAGAGACTAACAGGAGCTAAGAGCCTTGTCATGCTACCCTGGAAGAGAGATTTTATCCAAGATATGCCTGCTGGCTGGAATCTGTCATAGAACTCGTCTGTCGGTATTGATAATTCGTGCTAAAAATTGAATAAAACGAAGGTGCCTTTTTTTATTGTCTGCTGGCTGCTGTGATTGACCGATCTGGTAACTTGGCAGCTACTGTATTGTCGATGAAGGTTTTGCCTGCCAGCCACGGGTTAAATATCTTTTACAAAGTTGTCAAATAGAAAAGAAAAATGCAATCTAATTTGATAAAAGAGAAAGATTACATCATAAAGCAATTACAAAGAAAGGAAGAACAAATTGCCCTATTGCAGAATCCCTGCGCTTTTCCACGCATCGACAAACTTCCTCAACAACGCTGGCGAAATAGCGCCAACCTGCGGCAATGTCTTGCAATGATGGCGAGCTTTGGAAGTGTCAAGCAGTAAACCGCCACACGACATGCGAATATAGTCGTAATCGAAGAAGTCTACCAGATTAGCCGCCGGATTCCTGGCCTCTGGCCCCTTGTACAATCTCACCCTTTTGACCCATTCGTCAAAGGGAACTTGTTCGGCGCCAATGCTCTCGGCTCGGAAGTGGCCCAAGCTCTGCGCTGAAAATGATTGTCGGCTCTCACAACAATGCCGAAGCTGATACCTTTTGCACCAAATAGTTCAGTTAATTAGGCCCTGCCAATAACTATAAATAGTCCGAATACATGTGCGGGTTGGTCGGCGCTGGTTGATTGGCAGCAGAGCAGGTGGCGCCGTCTTGAACGGCGTTCGGCGTCCCAACACCGACGATGAAAACGGCGTATCGGATCGGACCGCCACAACGGCGGGGCATGGCCGGGCAGTAGAGCGTTGCAAAGACGCCTGGCAGGGTGGCATATAGTATTGGGAACGCCCAACGCCGACCCGGGCATGTACTTTTGACGTCTGGAGGCACAATCGCGAGGCTTGACGGCAGATCTGATTTATTCAACCCACTGTGATTTCACGACGACATGTTGAACTTTAATTAATTCCTCATCCCAAACTGCTCCATTTCGCCCGGCAAAATACCAAACAGTCCTCCCGCTTCTGCCAGCCATGAAGCTCATCGTCACCGGCGCGACCGGCCTGGTTGGTTCCGAGGTCATCCGCCAGTGTCTCGCCAAGCCAGAAGTCACCTCCGTCGTTGCTGTCGCGCGCAAGGCGGTTACTGCAAAGGACCCTGTCAACGCCTCCAAGCTCAAGAGCGTTGTCATCTCCGATTACGAAGCATACCCGGACGATGTCAAGGCCCAGTTTGCTGGCGCTGATGTTTGCATATGGTGCGTAGTTCAACTCCCAGTCCTCATCTCTGCCACGCTGTACTGACCATTAGTATCGTAACGCACCACAGGACGGTCGCAGTGACTCCCTTCAGCATCGGCAAGCTCCCGCCGTCCGAGGTCAGGCGCATTTGCCAGACTTGCACCATCGCTGGCTTCAAAGCCATGTACGAGGCCGATACCAAGAAGCCGTTTCGATTCATATACTTTAGTGCCGAGGGAACTCCTACAGATTTATCCAAGCCTCCCGCGTTCATGACTGAATATCAGATCATGCGAGTAAGTTGGCAGCGAGACTGTCGTTTCCTACACTGTTAGTGGGTGGACTCGCAGCGCTAACAGAAAATGTACAGGGGGAGACGGAAAAGATGGTGCAAGACCTGCCTACCAAATACCCTGAATCGAAGGTTTGCGTCGTTCACCCGGGCGTCGTGACCAATTCCACTTCTGCCGGCAGAATAATGGTCCAGTCGCTCTTCCGATTCACGAATATCTTTACTCGTGCTTTTCCCAACGTTGATCGCGACCAACTGTCTGCCGCCGCGATAGAGTTGGCCGTCAACGGCTTTCCAAAGGACTCACTGACTAACAATGAGCTGGTTGGGATTGGATCCAAGGCTCTGAAAGCTGGCAAGTAACGTCAGCCACCCGGGAGCACCACCATCGCATCACAAGCCTGCCACTAAAATACCTCACAACAACAATAAAAGAAGGAGAATTAATAATAAGATTATTATTCATCGATGGAATCTTCATCAGAGAACATATTATCATTTAACTCAATAGAAATAGCCTCCTCTGCGTTGAGTAGTTGCTGGTTAAGCTCACGCCGTGTGTTTTCAACCTCTATAACTTCAATGAATGATTTATTCGGGTCAGGTACAACTCTTACACCTTTTTGCCTGTGTATCAGTAGGTTACCGTTGAAAATATTTTATCTGTGTTGTTAAGATAATTAACATAGAGTTCTGTGTAGTTCTATGTCTCAAAATCTCTCCTGGACCTAGGTATGTATCTAGCAGAAGCAAAAGCCTTGCTGAAGACACTTTTGCTAATCAGTGGCAAAGTCCTTTGTGGGGCTGAATGCAATTTACTTTGGAAGCAAGGAGGAAGGCACCACAGCTCTCCAGCCTTTTATCGACTTGAATCCCATTAACAATACAATACTCACCGGTCCTCAAAGCAAGCTGTTCCCACCAATTCTAGGATCCTGCGACCAGAATCAGCACATCAACATCCACCCTCACGCCATTAAGCATACCGACCCTGAAGCTCTCTCGTGGGCTTTTGAAGAATTCAACAAGTTCTGGGAGAAGTACGAAGGATATCAGGGTCGCCTGCTAACTCAGCGATTTGCCAATGACGCCGTCAGAAAGGTAGGCGACAAAGACACTGCTTACCCCTGGCGCGACGCCGTGGCGCACATGTACGTTCATACCCTACATTCAAGCAATTGAGCTATTGAATCATTTACCAACAGTGCATCACAGAAGCATCGAGGGCTACATGACGGATACGTCTATCTTCAGTGCCGTAGACGAATTCCAGTCGTCGCTTAGAGATAAGCTTGCTGAGAAGAGTGGCTACTCGCAACTGGCAACGTATTCGAACTTTGCTCGAAAAATCGAAGATCCCGCATCGTGGTTCTCCAAGGTCAAGTTGCGTCGCTTGTCGAGCTTGAAGAAACATTGGGATCCAAATAGGCTCTTCAACTACGACAAGCCTATCTGCTAAAGGGTGCTAAGCTGCCAAGTTTGTCTTGCAGCGATAGCTATCTAGTTTTTTTCTTTCTCTTTTTTTTATGCTAGATATTAAATACATAGTGTCTGATAACCTACTCTTGAATTCTTCGCGTAGTAAACCCAAATGGAGACTACGTTCTTGTTGCCGTCTCCCTGTACTGGTGGCACGTCTCTACCGCCTATGAGAAGAATTGTAGTGGGTGTGCGGAATGTGTGAGTGGAAATCTAGGTCATTTCGATTCGCTGATTCGCCGCTCGTTCACCTGTCTATATCACTGCTTATTCGACAATGGGGGAGGAAGCACATCAGCATCATTACTTCGTACATGCCCTACAAGAAAGTAGAATACCAGAAGAAAAATAAGGCCAATCAAGTCCTTTGACGGTTACAATGTGGCGCAACGCACATCCTAAACAGAAACTCCGATCGGGACACCGAACTCCGACGCTGGGAAGAGGGTGGAAGGCAGCCAGCCTCGTCTGCGCATTATTATCTCACAAAAGTAATTGGAGAAAAAAGAAGGTTCAGTGAGTTGTATTTATCGCTCTTCAGACTAAGAATTTGCACGCTCATATAGTGACAAACGCTCCTCTGTCTACCAAAATCAATCCACGGATCTTTTTATTTACTAGCATACGATACCCTTGAACCCTTCTTCCTCCCACTTACCCAAAAGACGAATCAATGCCAAAAAACAGAGCAGCTTGGCTGGCAGCAAAGGCGGCCAAGCCGCTGTCAGTCGATGATGCGCCGTACACGAGCGCAGGCCCTCACGAGATCATCGTTAGGAATCGCGCCGTGGCCATCAACCCGGTCGACTGGTCGAAGCAGCTCCTGGGCGACATGATGTTCTCCTTTGTCAAGTACCCCTTCGTGCTGGGCGAAGACCTGGCGGGAGAAGTCGCCGAGGTCGGCTCCAAGGTCACCCGGTTCCGCGTGGGCGACCGCATCCTGGCGCACGCCATTGGCATGGACCCTAAGGTCAACCGCAGCGTCGAGGGCGCCTTCCAGGTGTACACGGTTGTGCGCGAGAACATGGCGTCGCCAATACCCACGTCGCTGTCCTACGTGGAGGCCTGTGTGCTGCCCCTCTGCCTGTCGACCGCCGCGTGCGGCCTCTTCCAGAAGGACTTTCTCGCCCTCGACCACCCCCGCGCCAACGCTGGCGCGGAGGGAACGAAGCCCAACGGTAAGACGGTGCTCGTCTGGGGAGGGTCGACAAGCGTTGGCGGAAATGCTATCCAGCTAGCCGTCGCCGCTGGCTACTCGGTGGTCACCACCGCGTCCCCCAAAAACTTTGACTACGTAAAGAGCTTGGGGGCGAGCCATATGTTTGACTACCGCAGCCGTACCGTCGTCGCAGAGATTGTCGCATTGCTTCAGAATAAGCCTGTCGCTGGTGCCATCGCAGTGGGCAACGGCTCGACGGAGGCTTGCATCGATGTTCTGTCCAAGACCAAGAGCCCTGGCATGGTCGCTCAAATCAGCTTCCCGTGGCCAGATAAAGTTCCGCCGGGCGGCATCCTGCTCTTCATGAGCATGCTTTACCTTGCCTGGTGGAACGTTACTGTTGCATTCAAGTCAAAGATGGCAGGCGTCAAGGCCAATTTTGTCTTCGGAAGCTCGCTGTTTGAGAATGAAGTTAGTACTGCCATCTACAAAGACTTCCTTCCGGAGGCGTTAAAGAAGAGAAAGTATGTGGCTGCGCCGCCGCCCCAAGTTGTCGGAGACGGGTTGGAAAACATTCAGAAGGCCTTGGACCTGCAAATGGAAGGTGTATCGGTCAAGAAGATTGTAGTTACATTGTAGGAAGAGGTAGAGGGCTCACGAACAATAGTACCTTTTCTTTATCTAAAGTACCAATATACATGTATGAACCTTCGTTTCTACTATGAACATCGTTCCAAAGTCAATCCAGCCAGTCAAAAATTGACATTTCACGTGTGAGTGGCAAATCCTCGTTTCGAACTGCCAGCAGGGTCGGGGGTTTCTTGCAATATACCCCTATGGCCTCTGCGTCTGAAACATCGATATATTTCGTTGCCAACCTATTGGCATTTTGAAGGATCCTCAGCGAGCACTTCAAACGATTGATTATGCAAGGGTTAGGGTTTGGATAGGGTT
>FWCC01000532.1:0-16250 GCA_900169235.1 Zarea fungicola | reverse complement strand
GTGTCTTGCGTTTCTTCATTTGTAACACAATGGCTCAACTGCCGCAATTGCCGATGGCGAAAAAACGTGCGCAATCTGTTTCTGGCGCTGGCGATGAGCATCTCGATCTCGAATTGTGAAGGAACTCTGCCTGCCGAAAGCCTCGTACGCCGGGGCTTTGATGAGCTTATTGCGAGCCCCGTAGATATCTCGGACTGCCTCTGCACTAGAGAATGATACCTGTCGTGGACCAATGCGTACGACGGGTCCATATTTCAAATGGAGACGGTGGATTGCATCAGATCTCCGACCTTGCAAGTCTTGGTAGATGAGCCACAAGCCAGAGATCTTGGCGGCGAGCGGACCAGGAATTTTTCGCAGGGGACTGCGGACGCCAACCTTTTCTCATTATTATGCAGTTCCAACAAGATACATTAAAAACTAACCCAAATGATGTTAAGGAACCATAGTCCTATTAATGCAAACCCGTAGTACCACATGGTCTTTCCAGTGCGGCGTGGACTTTTAGCGTGGCAATAAATGAAGGTGCGAAATGTGTAGCTGCCGTTCAGCCTGATTTACTCTGGTACTTGAAATATGAGGATTGAAATCAGCAATGAAGATTTAAATATTCTCGTATAAGGAAAGCAGCACAAGTAACGGCAAGTGAGCTCGGCAGTCATTTACCGACAGAAACTGCCGTTCCGTCGCAGGCCGGACATTTGCGCCAGGCAGATCAACATCCCACACATCCGACCTTCCTCCGTTGTTCATGTTATTAGTAGTGGGACTTCGTAGTAATATATTTCAAGTCGAGAATGAAATCAACAGCAGAATAGGATATTCAAGTTTCCAAAACTATTACAGAACTTAATTTTTACTACTTCACATCTATCAAAATGGGTGTCGACGTTTGCTGGGACCGTCTGATTCGATTCGTCGCCAAGGACGGACAGATTTACTATGGAGAGCCCATTCTTTCGGCAGAGTCGCTTAATATTGGAAAAATCTCATTTGATCCCAATTCACCAGTTTGCGCCATGGTGATCCAGGGTAATCCTTTATCTGAGTCCTGTATTTTCACGGGTGAATCTATAGAAGTGCAAAAAATCCTTTGCCCTCTTGCACCTGAGACAGTGCCGGCGGTCCGATGTATTGGCGGCAATTACAAGACTCACTGTAAGGCCACACCACGGGACAGGAAGAAATAGCATAAAACACATCTTAGTCCAAAGTAGGCTTGCTAACCCTGTTCATCCTTACATAGTGAACGAACTTGGTGTTGGTGTCGCTCGCTTTCCTACCATGTTTCCAAAGTTCCCAACGAGCATCATTGGTCCGGGTGAAACCATTGTTGTGCCGAAGATCGCGCAGGATGACCAAGCAGACTACGAAATTGAGCTAGTCGTCGTCATAGGGGAAAATGCAAAACATTGCTCGCTGGAAAATGCCCTAGATCACGTCGTGGGATATACTGTTGGCAACGATGTCTCAGCGAGGAAATGGCAGATGGACCCAGACCTGATCGGTACACACCCGCCGCCGCAAATCAGCTTTTCAAAGGCATTTGATACGTTTTGTCCGATTGGTCCAATGATTGTGTCAGCCAAGGTATGTCCAATTGTTAAACGCCGACGGAACTCGGTCCAGGACACTAACTTGGTGGGTAAGGTCGTTGGTGATCCTCATTCGCTTCGGCTGCGCACGTTTGTCAACGGTCAGCTACGCCAAGATAGCAACACATCTTCTATGATCTTCAATATTCCGCAGATTATTCAATTCTGCAGCCAAGGCTCGACAATCCCTGCTGGTAGTATTATTCTCACCGGGACACCTTCAGGGGTGGGATACGCAATGGATCCGCCAAACTTTCTTCGACCTGGTGACAAGATTGAAATGGAGATTGAGAAAATAGGAACCTTAGTTAACTCTGTATCATACGAGTAATAATATTGGAGAGTTCGCGGATCTCAAATTCCAAGTCATAGTGCAGCGACTCGTGCCAGCACAGTGATGGTCGTTGCACAGGTTGGCGAAGGAGGACTGTTGAAAAGTCTCTAAATTATTTTCCATTTCCAAAGTTATCACATTTTCAAGTCTTGTTACGAGACTTCCGTTCTGCGATGTTGAAAACAAATTGATACGTTACTAGAGCAATAAAAGCAAAGACTATAGTTGCAGTTTCGTCTCCTAGACGCTTTAAAAAGACAGGACGATTAAGAAATTCACTTAAAAACATTGTGGCCTATCATTTTGCAAATTTCTGCAGGTAAAAAACCGGGAAGATGGTGAACACGACAATAATGCCAGCCATCAAACCAAGCGAGGCTCTGTACCCTAGAGACTCAAACATGTATGGGAACCAGAATGGGCCAATCTAGTCGTGTCAGTCTACATGTTTGAAAGGGAAGATGTTCCATAAGACTTACGAATCCCCAGCCACAGCGGATAAAATTAATTCCTGCACCTAGTGCAGGGGACTTATCTGCCTGGTGGCAATCTGAACAATCTGAGAAAACCTGTCAACATACAAGTAAATCAAGTAAATCAAGCAAGTCAAGATAATACTCTCCACACAGGAAAGATCTGAGTGTGGACTCACATGTAATTATAACAGTGGTAATAATTTGCACACCAAATCCAGCAATGCCAATTCCAACTGTTGGCACAACAGTGTAGTGTAGCTTCTTTGCCTCTGAAATGGTAACAAAGAACACAACCAAGCCGACAATGCTAATCACAGCACCGAGATGAGATAGCCAGAGTCGCTCTTCCGGGCGCGCACGACCGCTGACGGCACGCTTAGAGCGCCAATTTTGCCAACGATCGCTAATAGGTCCACCAACTATTTCACCTAGAGTGCATCCGACAAGTAGACTGAGAAAATTGAGGCCGATTTGCTGCGGGTTGAGGTGGAATAACGGGGTGTAAATGGCAGGGATCTCCACAGCGGGCAAGACAAGTGTAAAGTTGAACGTGATGGAATACGCAATGGTGGCTATGAGTACGCGATAGTCAGCCAACATGCGGAAAGGGCCGAGGATGCTATTCAGGGTGACTGGCGTGAATGCAGTCCCCTCCGACACGCCAGCGGTGTTGTCTGAGCCCGACTGGGCTCTAAAGTAAAGCGTTTCGCTCGCGAAGAGAATGTATCCAATCATTTGACAGAAGTTAATCTGTAAACTACCATTAGCCCCCTATTCATTTGAAAGCATAGAGATTCACATACTATTGCCATAATCCAGAAGATCCACTGCCAGGCAAGGTGGTAAATGACGAAACCCATGATAAATGGCCCCATCGGCGGTCTGCAATGTCAAGAGTTAGTATACTGCCAGCCAATGGCGCAACAATAACAGACCCTAATGTGATCATAAGACTGCAAAATTATCCGTTAGTAAATTTATTCAGAGGATGGTGAATCGTTTTCATCAGCACATACGTCCAGACACCCATTTTCTGAGCGCGCTCATGCGCAAAGAAAGTCTCTGCAACCACGGCTTGACCCATGGCGATACCCGGGGAAATGAAAAAAGCCTGGAGAATACGCAAAGCCAGCAAAGTGCCGTAACTCCTAGACAAAGCGCATCCGATATTGAAGAGGCCGGCACCGAGGGTAGAAACAATCCAGACATTTCTTCTGCCATATCTGTTGGCCAGGGGGAGCCAGATCAATGGTCCAAGGGCGAGGGTGAGCATCTGGACACAGAATCAGTGTTAGACGATACTAAAAAATATACACAGATTTAGCTGCAGAGGGTTTACGAACCTGGGCGGAGCCAATATAGCTGGCCGAATTTATCGAAATGCCCCAGAGCTTAGACCATGGCTCAAATGCTGGCACTGCGGCCACAGCACCCCCAGTAGACATGAGTCCATGAAATGCAACCATGGCTAGATTGACATGTTTCTAATGCAGATTAGTCTCATTAAATATTTATCAGGAGAATATCGTTTTGAGCAAATTCAACATACTTTCCACGACGGCCAGTTCAGTGGGTCAGCAGCGTCTTGAGATGGGAGTGGAACTAGGTTCGTAGTTCCATGCCGCTCAATCAGGTATTGCGAATGCGTAGAAGACAGTCCACTCTCAGCCTCGTTGCCATTATCAGATGGTGCAGAAAGCTGGTTGTCATGCCAGGTGACACTCTCCTTCTCAGTTGTCTTCCCTTCTGCCATTATCTCTCCACGCAGGGGAAAAGGAATTTTGCGAGTAGGGTGGAAAGTAATATCAGAATAGCTAAAGTATCTCGGCAGAGAGAGGATTTTGCGTCGCAAAAAAAGACGGCGTTGTCGACAAGTCTACCCTTTCTTATACTTGAGTTGCTTTTTCTTGGCGCTCGGGTTACCCCACGATCCCTGCGATTCACAATAGGCTGACCCATTACCCAGCAGATCTCTTTGAACCAATCTCATTAATGCTCATTCAAAGTTCAGTTCGGCAGCTCCCGTGGCTTGGTAGTGTGTAGCTGAGCGCGTGCCGTGCCCATCCGTTCTGGGCCGCTGGCGACTCTTCCACTGCCGTAGAATCCCGCGCCGGAGCTAATTACGGGGCCGTGGCATTCCGCCCTGGGCCGTGTCAACTTTCGCCGCAACATTTAGTCGTCGGAAGCTCTTTTGTAATCCCCGCCATCTGCTTGGACAAGACTAAGAGAGCAATCATTCAAAAAATACGAGGTGCACTTCACAGCCTTCTTAAATCAGCCGTATCGAATGCAGATACTGTTTGAAATTATCTTGGCAAGAACGTCACCGTAGGGACCACACCACCGAGACGCGGAGCAGCACCCATCACTACACCAAAACAATGACTATGGAATTAACCCTTGTCCAACGGCTCGATACATCTGGTGCTAGAGCCTTGGCACGATTTCAAATTGACAGCGAAACATATCTCGCAATACCGCAACTAGCCTGCGACATTCCTGGCGGTGAGCCGGGGATGAACCTCGGCGACAGCAACACTACCTTGCATATCTACAAAGAGAATACAAGCACGGGCTCATTTTCTTTGATTCAACAGCTCGATGTACCTGGTGGCGAAGATGCTGAGTACTTTTCTATCAATGGTCGACATTTTCTGGCGACTGCAAGCCTGCGCTCCGGCAGCGGCCCCTACAATCTAGGTGTCCACAGTACAATCTATGAATGGGATACGGGATTGTCAAATTTTTACAAGTTTCAGAGCGTCCCAACTTTTGCTGCGAAACAGTGGCACTATTTCCGCTTAGGCGACCTTCATTTTCTTGCTTTAGCTCAAGGCGTCACTCTGCCCGGTCTCGTACCGGATGAAGGTGTATCACCCGATTCGACAATCTTCAAATGGGACGGCACAGAGTTTCAGCCCTTTCAAATAGTGCCATCCGCGTGGGGATACAACTGGCTTCACTTCAACCTCGATGGATTCGACTTTCTGGCTTATGCTGACCATGTTTCCCCGTCAGTCATCCTCAAGTGGAATGGAAGTTCTTTCGTCCATTTCCAGACACTTGATGGACAACATGGCCGCGCGTTTTCTCTGATTGAGGATAACAGGGGTACAAAATTTCTTGCATTTGCTAGAATCTCAGCCACTAGCTTGCTCTATTTCTGGACCGGTACCGAGTTTAAGACTCACTCAGAGCTCAATGCCGTTGGTGGCCGCGAGTTTGCCAGCATGAAGCACGAAGATGCTACGTATCTCTTTCTAGTACGATTTATCACTGGAGATAGAAGTAACCCAGACCCTAATCTTGCGTCCGTTGCCTATAAGCTACAGGACGGTAAGATAGAGCCTGTGCACGAGTTCAATACCATGGGGGGAACAGACGCCATCACATGGGTGCAAGACAATCAGGCCTACCTTGCCGTCTCAGAAAGCCTCACCAAGGAGCACCGTTTTCGGACTGACACACGCATTTACCAAGTAAACGTTAAATCTTCACTTGGCGATATCAAGGCGAGTCACAGTGCTTCTCCTGCGCAGATGCCTTATCAATCACCCGAGTTTCTTGATCTCTTCGCCGCGTTTACTGGCCCCAACTCTGCAATACGACCGCTTCTCGTCAACGAGGTAACTGGCAAGAGTTCACCATTGCCCTTGATTGTCGCTACAAGCCAATACATATTTTTCTTCCCCGGAGGATCAAAGGAGCCAGCGTATATCAATTTTCGCATTGGAAATCGGGGGTTCAAGGAGCTGTCCGCGATATCTCACCTCGGTCCCTTGGCGGCAACCTTTGTGCAAATGAAACAGCACAACGTGCCGGCGGAAGTGTGGCGAACCTCTGCAAAGGAGATTTTGAAAACAATTGAAATAACCAAGGCAGCAAATTCGGTTGAGTTGTGGCGAGATCGTATCAGTGTGCAAGCATTCCGCGGTCGCGAACCTGCTATTGCTGCCATGGCCGATCATGCGCTGGCCATTACCAAATCATACATTGAAGCTATACTGGAGGATGAAGCCAATCTGACTCCCGAATTTTTGCGAGACAGCTACCTTGAGGCAACAAACAGTAAAATTGGCGCTGCGATTCCTTTCAACGCAATCATGATTGCTACGTTCTTCCTCGTTGGGTTGGACATATCGTACCGCATGCGACAATGGCTCCAGTCCAACATGATAGATTGGAAAGCAGCGAGGGTACTCATCACAGGTCGCGTTGGACGGGAGACCTCTGGTGTTACAATAAGCTCAAATTCTATTGCACAGAGCATCCTTCAAGCGTCCAACCTCGAGCTTGAGTTGGAGCAACTCTACATTGTGCCCCATGTTGAGCCGCCAAATATGCCACCGGATGTGGATATCGATCTGCTGAGGAAGCACGAGCATAAGTTCCGCGCGTTACTAAATCAAATTCTGCACATTGAGGAACTCGGTGGCCTCATGTTTGCAGACTACCCCGTTTACAAGCTGCCGAGAGACTCCCAGCCAAGCATAGACAAGGCCACAATTTCTGTCTCTGAACTACCAAGGATTAGCAAGCCCGATGATTGGCTTGCCCTGAACACTCGTCTTAGAGTTGTTCTTGAAGACTCACGCCAACTTCTCTCGGGCTGTGTTACAGATTATGCGGCAGAACAGCTGCGAATTTTTGATTGTGATCTTGATCGAGTTGTGGTCCCCGGCCTTGACGGAGTGGATTTTGGAACAAAAGAGTCCTTTGGGTACCCTAACTACCCCAAAATATCAGAACTACCAGAAAGCTTCACATTAAGCTCCTGCCCATTTCCCATCCAGACAGACCTTCCTGTTCCGGTGCAGACATTCATCTCCCCATCTGACGGTGCAGCACTTGCATATAGAGAAACCAACACAACCAATGCCAATCCTGTCATCTGGATTCATGGTCTCCCACTTGATAGTCGGTCATGGGCTGCGCAGTATACCCGGTTTGCTGATAGCTATCACAATATTTTCCTTGACCTCCGTGGGTACGGCCAATCGGCGAAGTTTGCCCCAGATGCCACAGGTATTACACAGATCTACTGCGATGACTTGTGCGCCTTGATGGACCATCTTAATCTCTCTGAAGCATCTATTGTAGCATTTGCATCTGCGGCACATGTTGCGTTGCGATTCGCAGCACAGCAGCCGAACCGGGTCAGGAACCTTGTACTTCTCAACGGCAGTCCTCGCTTTATGAAGAACACCACCGACTACCAATTCGGATTTACGCAAGATGTGATTCAGAACCGTTTCTTGGCTGCAGCTGATATAAGCTTCAAATCTTTACTCGACACGATACTAGAGCCTGCGGATGTATTTCAAGACCTTAACCATGACGACGTAGCCAAGGTCGACTCGTGGTTTCGTGCCATGGCTAACACAGCTGGCATCCATACAGTTCGAAAGTTCTTTGATGATATTGTTAACGATGACAACCGACATCTTTTGTCAGCAGTACGTGCCAGAACGCTGCTACTGACGGCGTCGCTTGGGAAAGAGGTACCTAGTCAGACGGCCATGTACCTGAGACAGAACCTACACAATGCAAGGCTTGTGGAGATACCAGATGCCGATCATTTCTTCAACGTCACAAGGCCTGTCATTGTGAATGAGCTTATTGCTGGATTTTTAAAATTTAACATTGAAGAGACACCGGGGCAAGGGTCGTAAGCAGCGGCCTGACATACAGTACATGCGATGTCGCAAACGGCAGACAGTGGATCTCGCAGCAGATTCAGACAATTTAAAATTCAATTAAGTAATTAACTTTCACTATAACTTCCGCTCCACACGTATTAAGCCAGTTTCCTTCTTCATGGCAGGATAATTTCTGCCCGTCTAGTTCATCAGGAGGTTTCTTCGCGCTCCTTCATCATGTTCGCTTTATGCAAGTCTAACATTGCGGTATATCGCCTTCATACGTTTTATCTGGCCCGGGGTGAACTCATTCTGGCATGTATCAGGCGAGTAATTCATGTAGTTGTGGATTGGGTCCGGCCCATCCATGGAAGTTGGGTTGTCGGCTTCCACCAGGCCGTTGCAGCTGTCCCGCTTCTAAGGATCAAGCAGGTTAGTTTGCAGTACAATACGGGGAAACCGCACTACATACCTCGTCACATTTGGTAGAGGGACTAGCTTCGGCTGGGGTGTCCCAAATGAAGTCGCCGTCGCCCTTGCAGCCACCGTTCGGGTCGGCATCTGTGCTGCCCTCAAATGTGTGAAGCAAGCCAAACCAGTGGCCTACTTCATGAACCAAGGCATGTCCTTTGATCTTTGGAAAATCCTTGGAAAAGCCGGGCATAGAAACCGGATCAAGCATTACGCCATCCAGATCAAAGTCTCGTTGGGTGCGTTCGGTGGCATTTTTTGGCGAGTATCTGGATAGAATTTCGATGGAATGGTTAGTTGACGATGAAAATCACCCTTCCATCTGTAGAGTAGAACTTACGCGTAGCCTAGGGCTCGTCCCGCTCCAACTCTGGCAATTGAGTTGCTGTAAATGTTCAAATCGCTATAGTTACCCCGACGGAGAGCGCGCATCATGTCGCGCTCCATCGAACTCTCCATCCTAACATCTCGCCACTCGCGTGCCTGGGTGTACAAAATGTCCTTGATAACGAATGAGAAGCCAGTAGGCTTATATGCGTCATTCAGAACTTTCATCTATTATATATTAGCCCTGTACCGCAGCTCTGGTTTCCTGAGATGATCCAGCTTATTTGCACCTACTTGTCGATCAATCACTGCTTTCGTAACATTACCGCCAACCACAGTGTTGGCACTGTGAATGATATGAAAGTACACGCTGACGATTCGAGGGGTTTCCTTGCGGGGTTTTTCCTTTCGCTGTGTTAGCTGGCCAGCAGTTGCCTCTTCATATGATTGGTAGGCAGCATGTAGAGAATAGAGATTCTTATTCGAAACAGTGCCACACCATGCCGACGACAAGGTGGCTAGACCAAGAATAACAGGTATGATGAAACGCATTGTCGGTAGGCGAGAACAAATATATGAAAATTGGTAGAGTGTGCACAAGCGAAGTTGGACTCGAGGTAGATAATCTAGGGGACTGCAGATGGGGAATCTGGCTATTTAAATAAAAGCTCTAGCCTCATTGATGAGTTTACCCATCAATATTAACTTTTGAAACTTGAAGCCACGGTGGGTTATTGTATGCCGCCTCCTTAGCCACGGCTGCTACGAAGAGAATAATGAATAATCTAGAACTCTGCAGAGATGAAAAGTTGAGCACTCTAACGAGTTAAAAAAAAACTTATCTCGAGCGGTCAGCTGTTCTCTCGAAGTTTGTTGCCCCAAAGAAGTGGATTCTCTGGGAGTTGGATGCCTCACTCACGAGAAACAGATCAGGTGCTTATAAAAACGTGGCTAGCAGGCTTGAAAAGGTTGCAAGCCACCATTAATACAGTAAATATATTCTCAAAGCCTACTATTATCAACTTCCGTGTGCTAGCTTGTGCTTGTTGATCTCAAACGGTATTGCCGTCCAAAGTAGCATCCCAAGCTCATCAAAGTTCTCACACCAATCTTTAACGCCGTCCAACAACGCAGAGCAGCCGCTGATATCCTCCACGTTGCCTTCGGATGAGGTCTGCCATACAATGAGGTCATCGACAGTCAATAAATTGTCCGAATTGTGTGCTCGAAACTGCGCATCGTATTGCTGTCTCCAATCAGTATTGGATTGTGTTTCCCAGAGCCCTCGTGTACATGGAAGTGGTACTGTTGTAAGCCCTGCACATGCGTTCTTGTCGGGAGGACCAATAATTCCTTCCACCAGAAGACTGAATACATAGAGCACTACCACCGTCCTGTTTTGTTTGCTTAGTTTTGCGGACAGTAGCAATGATGAGATGGGAGCGCTGAGGCGCTTACCTTCGAACACTTTCAATCAGAGCCCAATTGCGTCTGTTGGTACGATAACGAGGTACACTAGCAGTCCACTCACAGGAAGTAAGTAGTTTTCCTACCATTTTCTAGTCAATTAAAATTTCAAGTCAGTGCTCTGATATTCTCTTGTTGAATAATTGCAAGATCGTACCATTGCTGTCGCCACCAAGGCCGCCACATTATTCTTGTTTATTGAGTCCGGATCTCTTGCTTGAAGAATCATGTATATCGTAACAGCTTGAAGTGCTTCAAGCAATTGTTTAGTTTCGTAATGCTCATACTTGAGTTTCAGTCAGAAAATGTTGCTAAAAAATGACAGGCTGCTTGCTGCTGACCTCGTGAGCCATTCTCGCTTCCTCCGCGTAGATGGTTTGCCATACAAAGGCGCTGCATCCCGCCGTTCCGTCATAAAACATATTCACTAGGCCAGAGCAAATGGCCAGCGTCTTGGGAAGACACTGGTGCTTGCGCTTCTCTATACATTCGGCGGCAAGTTCGTCGTCCAGTCGACAGGGCGGATACATAAACGGAGGTAGTGATAGGCCCTGAATCATCATTTTCGGATAGCCCGAGAGCTGACCAATGACCACATTAGCCAGAAGAGGAGCTCTGGCTCCATAGCGTTTACGGAGAACCCGATTTGGTAACGTCAACGCTGTGGCAGTATCCGAGGCTTCCACGAGCCCGACATTGGCGTGCACCATGGCGGAGTATTGATCAACCTTCGGAGATAAGGATTCGAGAAACTGAGGCATGCTTAATGAGTCTTTAATTCCGTAGTTGTCATAGATGGTGGAGTTCACAATGCTCGCTGGGTCACACGCCAGAGGTGTCGCTGTCTGCGGATCGGCCATGAAAGAGTACCAGGACGGATCAAAGCTGCTTTGTGCCCAGTCTTGTTTTGACTCTCCCCACGTCGCGCCGGGGGTTACGACGTCCAAGGGGCTGTCTGGAGATGCTCCGGGAGGATTCTCTGTCTCAAGCACAGGTTTGGCGCCATGTTTGTCGTACTCGCAGCAAAGGCCACGACTCGAACATCGGAAGCAACTTGGCCAGGTTTGGTTGCACCGTGCCCTTGCATCCCTGCATGCGGAGCAGGATTTTTTCCTGGAAATAGGCATTCTCGTCAGGAGTTCAAGCGGGCATGAGGTAAAGTTTGATTGTGGCAGAACAAGCCGTGACTAGTATTTCCAATGATGCCGATACCACTGTGAAGGAAGCGTCGGAGTTCAAGTGGGTCGAAGGACAACTTGGGCAGTGAGTTCCGGAAGCTGTCAACTAGCGCTAGGAGTTCAAGTGGATGCCGGAACTCATTGATACTGGTGTGGTGTTAGTCCGATTTGCTTAGTTGTTCTTGTTCCTCAATAATTAGACGGAGAATAAATCTAGACAGGAAACATATAAAAGATGGGCTATTGTCATGATCCGGTACAAGTGCAGATGCAGACTCGGGCCCAACAGTCGATTCCTACTCTCCAATAAACTATTAGCAGTTCTCACCAAAAGCGAATCACAATGCCTGAGTTTGGTAGTGAAACAGATGCCGTTGACGTGGTCAAGGCTTTTCCCGAACAAGTGAAGGGTCGTACTTGTAAGTATTTCCACTACAGACATGGCCTAGCACACAAGAGTATTAATGGAATCTGTTTATAAGTCTTAATCACCGGCCCTTCGCCAGGCGGTCTTGGTGCTGAGAGTGCCATCTCTCTGGCCCATGGCGCCCCCTCCACGATTATACTCATCGGTCGTAGCGCCGAAAAATGCCTTCCTACAATCAGTGCCATAAAGGCCGTCAATGCCTTGACCGAAGTCAAGTTTGTCGAAGCTGAGATGTCCTCGCTGAAATCTGTTCGCAAAGCGGCACGCTCCATCTTGGAGGACAAGTCCATCCCCAGCATCGACGTCATCTTCAACAATGCCGGAGTCATGGCCATTCCCCTTGCGCGAAACGAAAACGGCTATGAAATGCATTTCGCTTGCAACCATCTCGGCCACTTTCTTTTGACCAACTCACTTATCCCCAAACTGACACCACACACTGGCCGCGTAGTCAATGTGTCGTCCTCGGGGAACTTGTACAGCCCTGTCAACTGGGACAACGTTCACTTCCGTGGCGAAAACTCCTACAAGCCCTTTAGTGGATATAGTCAGTCCAAGACTGCGCAAATTCTGTACTCTGTTGCGCTGAGAAAACGTGGAATCAAAAGCTATGCGATCCATCCCGGCACCATAGTGACGCAGCTGGGAGTACATCTGACCCCGGAATTGATGGAGGATGTAACACAAACCATCTTCGGGGTATCGCTTGAAGAGGCGATGAAATCGGAGCATGCCAAAAGCAAGACTTTGCAGCAAGGCTGTGCAACGCATGTTGTCGCTGCCCTGGATCCAACACTGGATGAGCAAGACGATGTGTTCCTGTCGGACTGCAAACTTACCCACAACTCGATGTTGGTACACGCAAGAGCACTTGATGAGAAGGATGCTGAGCGTATGTGGACTCTGAGTGAGGATTTAGTCGGCGAGTCATTTAACTTTTGATGCTTTCAGAAAATTTCTACACTTGACCGACCAGTCATTACTCGAGGATTGTACCAGGCATTGTTTCAAGCAACAGAAATATTGCCATGCATTAGTACAGCCTTTTAAGTGACAAATTCAGCCTAGCAAATAGGATCAAACTATACTTTACAATGCATAATCGTGTCAAGTTTTGCTTTCCCGTTGATGTACTTTGGCTTGCCGACTTCATCTTCCTCCAGAAGGGGAAATTGCGGCACGTTGTTTACAGCCAATACTACCATATAGGTTAACGGTGTCTTAGTGCCAACAGAGTGGCGCCGTCTCAGCTTTTTCCCAGCATGTCAAGAAAGCATTGCTGTACTTACTCACTCTTGGGGGCCATTGAGACTGAGAGTGATCCAGCCCCTGATTTTGTATTCAAGACCAAGGGTGACTTGGGCAACAAAGTGAGGGATGAGAGTGTCGAGCAGCATTCAGGGCCTTGGTAAATGATGCGGTCGCCGGTGCGGGGGAGGCCGGTGCCGATAACATGGAGCTTGGCACCGTTCTGGGCGGCCGAACTGCCCGACCCACGGCGATCGCGAATGCGTCTTCCTTATTTTAATATTCGCAGATGGAAGAATCAGAAATGAGCTTAATAATAGTCAAGAAAGCAGTATTCTGCAGCATTTTCGTTTAAAACAGGCTGTCGCGCCGTTTCGCCAAGCTCAGCTACTGACGGAATGGTAAGAATCGAGCCAGTGGATGGTAATACTAGCACTATTAAGAAACATCTGTGCCGCAAAACCGCGGTTGGAATAGAACAGTAATCTTCTTGCAACAAAACCAATGCATTTGGTTATCCAAATTTTCCGCACAAATGCCAGCTGTTCCCCCGTGGACGGCTTGGTCTCGGGCAATTCACCGATATTACTAATTTTGCTCACTTTGCCTCTTACGTTTTGGATAGTATGGAGCGCTGATTTGGCAATCCTCCTGGCAAGGCTACACTGTTTTCTTGATAAATTTCGTCTTATGGATTCAATTCGATGATCTGGTACTCTCGTAGGCAATCTTAGAACAGGATTAATGGCTGCGAAACTTTGCAATACGCTGTTGCGTTTGGGCAACACGTATTGGTTGGCACAAGGGTTCGTTTCTGAGGCAGTGGAGAGGACGAGATCGCCGTGGTATTGGATCGTTGATCTTCTTACAGGCAACAAGGTCGGGATAGAGCCCTTTCTCTCCAAATAGCTAACATTTCTACTTACAAAAAAGGCGTCAAATACTCACATGGAATCTGAATTGCACGGGCGAGAAATATGTCAATAAATGCGTCGGATATTTGCATCTAACCAACGTGCGGCGGCCACGGACAAGAGTGGAACCACCGTTAGCAGCTATTATGAGCCATCTTGAGCCATCTTGCACCAGCTATAAACCTCCACCGTTTCATCATAGTCATTATTCATTTACTAGTTGGCTCTGAAAGCAGTACCACCAGCCAACTTGAGAATCTTAATGTCAAGAGGCGCAGCTAGCAATCCACTTGTCCCAGCACTCTTCTTTAGTGCAACGTTGGCCTCACTAGTTCGGTGTGTTTCCAAGGCCGCAGCGTTCTTGTATCTGACTCTGTGTCAGCAATTCGGACACTCTCAGGCCGCCATTTGTAAGCTACTCACTGTTCAATAAAGACAATATCCTCAGAGCCGTCGTCATTTGTGCGCGTAAAGTGCTGATACTGCAGCGTATCAGGCTCGTTGGCCTTTACATACTCGCTGAACGGCTTGATCAATTCAAGAACCTGCAATTCCGATTCCGGTTAGTGTTCCAGTGGGTAATGTATGCTTGGCCTGCTTCCTGGCTCATGTAAATATGAGAAACAAACCTCTTCAGTCTTACCCGGCAAGGGCTTGACCACGGCAAAGACGTAAATGATTTCAGACATGTTCGGTTTCTGGAGAATGAAGAGATGCTAGGTAGGAAGCTTGATTGAGATTCTATAACTTGAGACTACGTAGCTCTTCTTATAGTTAGCATGATTCATGCCCTCATGTCCGAAATATCCGCAAGCTCGCTCCACCCAGTTGGACAGGCGGCTGCCACTGGGGCGGAGTATATGGAGAGCCGTACGGACCAATGCATAAAAAGAAAAGTCCGTTTAGGCGATTATTAATTTTGTGACTCGCGGAGTTATGTGGAGTGAGTGTTATGCCTCATTGGGGCGTTGGTGCTGACCAGGAATAGCCAAGGCAAATACAGAAGACTGCCCCAATAAGTCCAGCTTATTAGTTACTGGACTGCACACCGCATCGGGACGCTTCCTTGCGTTAGAGAGTGGAGCGTTCCATGATGCACTGGGAAGGATGCCTGCCACTGGTTGGCGGTATGCTAATGTCACGCAGATAAGGGATAGTAATCAGGCATTGGTGTGGCCGGTTTATTTTTGGCGCAACAGCTAATAAGTTAATATAATCTTCTGAATAGACAGGTTGTAAAGAAGAAGTAGCAGTATCTTGACTGGCTATGTCTCATTGGGGCTAATAAGCGACGATGTCGTAGCCAACGCATAGACGATTCGACCGTCAGACGCTTGAAGCGCCGAATTGTACCGACAGCCCTCTATAGCTGTTGCGGATAGCTATATACGCACTTTGACCGACGCTCAGCTAATTTTATATTACCAGAGCATGGGATGAAGCCAACGCGGCTCTAGCTGCTGGGGGGGTTGACCTCAACAAGCTACTGGCAGCACTATTGCATTCACACCCGAATGCCTCACAGGAGTGGGATTCATTTATACATGCATCCAGCAGGCTTATCTTCTCGCAAGGGATTGCCAAACTCTCGCACCAAAGTAGGCAACGGCGGCTCATTTAAAAGTTTACAGCAGGAGTCCCCGTGACACGACAAGATCATAAATCTTCATCGGACACAGTCAATGTGGATTGGTGGGGTGACTCAAAGCCTAGCGGCGGGAGGCTGGCAAGTGCGGCCACCTTCATCTGTAGTTCCTGGCCTACAAAACTTGGTTCATCCGTTTATATAGTTGAAATCACTGGAAATGGCGGGCTGGCTCTTTGCCAGTGTGTGATTTGCCTTGCGAATAGTATTCCGCACCTTACAACAGTGTGTGCAAGGGAGCTCAAAAAATACAAGACAGACAAAATACATAACTACACTGGAACATTAATAGTAGGAATACGGGTGTTTCATAAATACAGTGCTTATGGGTGGTGCAGATCCAGGAGCTAGAGGGTCCAACTACATGGGCTAGCCCCTAGCACTTCGTACTGGGGGCTCACCACCTTCGTGACCACCCCACCTCCGTGATGTAACGATGGCTTAATCGACGTAAGTCACAGTTGGGGTATGCTCTAAAGCAAGTCAGGTTATATCGAACAGTACACTTGTAAGTATCGTCAAGAGTAGA
>FWCC01000533.1:0-31346 GCA_900169235.1 Zarea fungicola | reverse complement strand
AAAAAAAAAAAAAAAAAGAGAGACTTTTTAGTATAATAGAAATAGTATAGAAAGTTACTATATTTATTATATATTTTTCCAAGTAATATTACCATGTTTTTATTAAGTCTTTTAGTTGTTATTGCTTTGCTGGGTGGCTGTTGGCTGGTTTGGTCGGGTGGCCTGTCAGCACCCTCTAGCGAAGCGGTCGGGGCGTGGCACATGTAGCACTGGCACCTGGGATACGCGAACAAATAACTGTCAATAAATTAAAGAACTAAACTTTTCAATGCAGCAACCAATGTCACTGCAGAGTTAAATCTGCTAAATCAAGAGGTATCTTAAAAACAAACCATAAGAAAACAGGCCCGAATGTTACTTTGCCATTTGCCTGTCACATTGCTGCAGGTGCTGAGCCAAGTAATATTGAAGCCAAAATCCAGTGCCGCAGTGGGAGCAGTGATGCGCTGCGAGTTCTGAACTAATGATAATCTCCCGCATTCCAGTCATTTCTCCTTCTTCACTCAGTTCCAGCGGTCCTACAGCTGGCGAATTGCGCAACGGCGTCGCAGCAACTACCGCCGTCTGTGTCGCCACTGCCACTGTCGACGTTGCAAGCCGTGACTTTTCAAATCCATCCAGCATGGCACAAAGCTGACTTTGATTCACATTTATTAACACCTCACCGTGTGAGCCGAGCTCCGGGGGCGACTGGCTTTTCAATTCATGATGTTCCTGAGTCCCGCAGCTGGGAGAAGAAACCTCCTCCAGCTCATCGTTTCTAGGTCGTGTCAGGTCCCGTGACACTTTCACTCCTTGAACACCGGGTTTAGCTTTTTTATTTGGCGAACCTTGCAGCAGTCTGGATATGGGGCTCAACGATTCGGAGCCTCCACCTTGAACGCCATCTGGAGTCTCGTCACGGGCACCAGTTGAACCCTTAGCTGGTGCCTCTGATGGCTGTTTTATATCCCCCAACACAATCGTATTGTTGAATACATCATTTGAATTGTCCTTCTCGGGGCGATCGATCAATTTTTGTATATTTGGAGATGATAAATCGAGCGGTCGCTTCCTAGACACACGGCTGGAAAGGGCTGTCTCACTGACCTCCACCCGGTTAGCCATTGTTCTGTAACAGAATCTCCAACTTTTACTCACAAGCGATGTCGTACTTCCCCTCAGTGGCTCTTGGGCCACCTTTGGCATTGGCGTAGTCGCGACGGCGACGGAGATACTTCGTCCGGTGTGGCGAAGGGTGCCTTCTTTATCATGTTGCAAGTCGTCTGTTCCTGTATTAGCAAATTAAATAACAGATGTACCACTCAAGTCTAGCCCTACTGTTCGGGTTTGCAGTTTGCAGTCCATTCACTGCGGCCTGCTCCTCTCGCAACGACACTGGTCTTGCAGCCTGTTCCATCGTAGCCGTAGCCGCACCTTGTTCGGCCCGGTGTCCTTTGGTGATGGGGAGAGCACTTGGTGAACCATCAGTTCGACGCTCACGTGTATTGTTCCTTCTCCCTCCTGCCTCTTGACTTCGCCGAGCCGTAGGCAACGGTCGATCGCTAGACTGCAGTTCTGTGCTCTCAGTATAGTCTGAAATGTTTATTCCAATGTAACCCAGAGTCATATCAAAAGACTTTACCTCAAGCTGATGCTCTGATTCCAAGTGCTCTTTGCCATTTTCTTTTGTCAAACGTAGTCCACTGTGAACCTCGCAGCGCAGAATCCAGTACTTCCCGCGATGCTTGATCACCTGGCGGTCGCTGAACTGAGCGGCGTAGTCGCTCATTGTAACAGTCCTCCGGCTACTCTTGTTTGATTGTTCCAGTTCGATTATGTGGTCATTTTTGAACGCAATCTGTCCATCTCGTGAGATGTTCTTCGTGGGCTTGCGTTGGAGCGCGCCGTCAAGTTGACTCAGCACCTTTCGTACTCTGGTTAGCAAAAGGATCAGCTCGAATCTGGTCTCGACCTCTTACACTATTACCTCCAGTGTCAGTTTGGACGGAAGGCCCAGCTTTCTCGGTTACGGTATCGTGACGGCGCGCCGTACGAACGTGGACCGTTGAGTCATTTTTGAACTCAAGCTCTGGGAAGTCACTTGACGACGCAGACGAATCATCATCCTCCCTTCGCGTTTCTTGGCCGATATCTGGGCCAGGTGTAATTTTCTTTGTGACGGATGGATCGCAAGTTTCGGGAGGCCGTTGCGCCAGCAGCCTGCGGCCTTGCCTTCTGGAGTGTTTCTGGCCTGTTTTGCAACGACGAGCGTGCCCAAAGAACTTGGTAACACAATCATGGACTGATGTTTCCTGGTCCGTCGTAATCTCGTCGCTGTCGTCAAACATATTCATCATTTCCTGACATTTGTCATGAAGGTCTTGGAGGTCTTGGAAGCACTTTCTCCGTTTTTCGGCTCTCTTTCCGAGTACATTGTTAACTGCCGCCTCGAGAGCTTCGTCTCCGTCTGTGTCTTCCGGAGAGGACGCTTTCCTGGTGCGGGACATTCTGAACAGAAACAAGGGGGTAGGAAATCGGTTCACACAACTCAATTGTGGGCAGAAGGGAAGTAGATTTGCTTGAGGAGGATACGTGCAAATTTTTCTGGATACTCCTGCGTATTTATATCTGACTGAAGGCCAAGGATGGAGTTTTTTTTTTTTCCGCAGGTCCGTGGTAGCAGCCCAGACTCTGTGCAGCCAGTAATCTGGCCATCAACTACCACCACAAGATGTACCACGCTCTCACGGTTGCCAACGCAAACCGCCACTGACTCCCAAATCAGCCCCCTCCAAGCTTTCCCACAACAAGGTACCTCTATCTGGGCAGGGTTTCCCCTTCTGCCTAACTGGACCGTTGACCCGCCACCTGCCTTGGACTAAATACGCTCCGGAAGACAACCCGCCCGAAGCCACGCGCCTCTGCAGTGATGAGCACCAGGATAGGACGTACTAAGAAGACTAAAGAAGTGCCATATTCAAACATGTAGACTGTGCCTCCCAAATGGCTAAGACTCATCCTTGTACCTGATGAACCGGGCAAACGAACGACAAGGGGAACCTTCTCGATCCACAACTGGAGAGGGGGCCTCCTGACGCAAGCCAGACGGAGTAAACGCGTATCAACGGACTGAAAAGTAAGTCCTTTTGCACGACGGGATCGGGTATAGAGGAGCAAGCCACCGTTAATGACGGGGATATGTATAAGGCTATGACTGCGTGTTGTCCTGTGGCTTCGGTAACGCCGTCGCAATTCGAGTACATTCCGTCACATAACTTCGTCATCAAGTTGTCTTCTTTGGTGATGAGCCCACCGCTTTTCTCTTTTTCTGTTACTTGCACAACAAGAAAAGGGGAAAGAAGAGTCCAGTCAGCCTCGCCGACCCTCTTCTCTGCATCCGCGTATACGGCCACAGGCACAGTATCAGCCACACTGCAACCCTACTGGAGCACGCGCTCAACTCCACCGTACGGAGAAAAGGGCCTGGTGGGATGGAGTAAGTTAATTGCCTTAACTGCGTAAGTTCTCTGCCATCTTTTAGTCTGTTTTCTCCGCAAAGTATTAAATCCAGTTTAAGGCCTTGAACCTCGTGGCGAGTCAGTCTCGTCTCTTACATGAGGTCCTGATGCTCGGATAAATTCACAACAAGAAATGCGTCTTTTTTGGCGTACATGCATACCATGCTCAAAAATTCCACAGCTTTCCAATTGTGTCCATATTATAGGCTGAAATGGGGGAGGGTGTCCTGCTGCACGTTCTGGGGCCACCAAAGGCGGCCTACTTTGGAGGCCATGCAGCCAACAAAAACAGCCGCCCCCATAACTCCTTTTCTCCTGCATGAAAGGGTGGTAAAGAGGCCACCGGGAGCTGCATATTTCCCCTCGTCCCTCTGTCAAATTCCAGAAACTCGGATTTTGATTAATTGCAGGGCTTGGCCTGAAAATTTTTTATCGCAAAGAGAGGACGTAGTTGCGTCGTCATCTGTCCCGAAGAGGCCGCTCACTGGTATAATCGATACAGAGTCGCAGGGAATGCTGCATGGGCTTGACCACTTTCAAATTAAGTGCAGTGCATAGCTCACGCAAAAAAACTGCATTTCCCACGCTATATCCTTGGTGGCCGTCGAGCGGATGCCAGCGCCAGCCGCCACAGCCCATATCCCACACCTGTCGTAATCAACATCATGCTGCCCTGCAGCGCCGATGGGGTCGGCCACAACCTACTGGCCACTCTGCTGCCTTGTGCCACTGTCGGTGTCGGTTTCGTTGTCGTTTTTGTTGTTTCCACGCTTTTTGCCGCCTCAGTGTCATTGCACCTGGCTTGATTCTCCTTCATCTCAATCACAAGCATCCTCAACGGATCATCCTCCAAAAATCGCTTTACACGGGCTTCCAAGTCCGCTGTCCCACCATAATACCGCGCATTCAAGTACCGAAATGCAACGGTGTCGATATCCTGCCAATTCTCCAATGCATGTGCAATCAAGAAGCCACCGTCGTGTTTCGTCTTCTCCCACTGCTCCGCGAGCATCTCGTTTTTGTATCTGCCGTACTCCTCAGCTTTGATAATGGTGAGAAAGTCGTTGAATTCTTGCGATAAATAGGCATCGTATGAATGTTTCCAGGCCAGGTCGGCAATAGTGAGATGTTTTAGCCAGAGGGGCGGCAGAAAATACTGTATGGGCACTACACGGCTCCAACCCCAGTCCAGCACGGAGGTAATGGTCATGGTATTTTCGTCCACGATGATGTTGTGCGGTGCCAGGTCACCATGGGTGAGGCAGAACTGGACATGGGATATGGCAGGGTCCAACCAGATGTCGGCATGTTGGCGGAAGAGGTCGAGGTGGAACAGGCTGCTATCAACCATGTCTGGATCGACGCTGTCCGTTCCCTTGAAGAAGGCGTTGTAGGCGGTGCGAGTGAGAGTCTCTGTGTAGTGTGCAGCCGTGGGTAGGAAGCCTCGGTTAACGTAGCACTGCTGCTGTATGCGCCGAGGGTCGAGGCCCTCTAGCTCTTGCGCGTTGATGTCCTTGGTGAGTATGTCCTTTGTCACCCATAGCTCGTTGCCGCCTGCACGGTACAGCGTACCAAAGGAGGGAAAGGTTTGTCTCCGCAGTTGGATGAAAACTTTCGCCAAAGATGTGTACAGATGAGTTTTCTGCTCCTGATTCATTCGCTGTAAGTCAATCAAACTCAGTTGCGTCCCTCGCACATAGTCCAGCATCAAATAGCTAGACAATGGGCTGTCTGCACCGTCCAAGCTGAAGGCGCGAATTGTAGGAATGGGTATATCTGTATGAGCAACCAAAAACCTGCCACAGCGTCAGCTTTTATATACACGTTACCCATTCAGATTTGCCTCTCACTTCATGGTTGTTACTTCAGAGGCTAGCCTAGCACGGCCGCCACGAGCAAGACACGGCCGTATCGGTACTCTAATCACCCATCTCTCCTGCGAGCCACTGAACTCAACAAAGTAGCATATGTTGTAGCTTCCATGGATTGTAGGTTGGAAAAAGAAGCATCTTCCCTTTGAGGGATTGTGGGACAGGGCCAGCTGCAAGACGTCGCTGTCTGCGATGCTCTCTATAAAGCGCCGCCGCTCTGCATCAATACGAGCAGCCACAGAGGCATCGGTAAAATGCGTTGTCCGCGTCATGGTATGCTTTCAACCATGTGCTTGAGTTTAGTATTGACAGACTGCAACGGGCACTTGCGGGTACCGATCCAAACCGCTGCTTTCACCACGCGGCTCAAAGGGTGGTGCCGGCCTTCCGCTATGTGCCGTTTCGGTGGCGCTGATGTCGGTACTGCAGCCGCAGTGATTCAGTTAAGCAACCTTTATCTCATGAAACGATTCTGAGCTTAAAAAGCCTGCTGTAAGGACCAGAAGCCACCACTACTCAGATGTATGGTTGGGAAAGTATCATGTCAAACTGTCGATGTGTCCTGATGCTGAATCAGTTGTCCCTTAGCTTACAGGGGAGGTAGCGCTGCTGTGAGGGAATCGCTAGCCACCAAGATTTAGCCTCGGCAGGTGGTTCAATGGGAAGCTGTTAGTGGACGGCACAGTGCCGTACAGTGCGATACTTCAGACTATAATGGCAAGGGAGAACCCAAAGAGTGAGCATCTCGTTGTAAACAGTCAATAAGTGTCAAATCATAAATCATTTGCGATGAGTTGGCTGAAACATGCCAACTAATTACCAATATCCATTTTACATGCCCATTTAAATGATGAAAGGCGATGCCACGCAGGCTCCCTCTCAGGCTCCCCCCTCTCTATGCTATGCCAGTCAAACCGATGCTCGTGTACGATGACAAGGTGACCGAAGCCAAGAAAGTACCAATGGAATAATTATGTGATATAAACAGCTTGTCTTTTTCATTTGTGTGATTGTGTATGCGCATCTGCATAAAAAGGGTGCCGTCTCTGGTGCGCCAAAGAGACAACTGTCATATGTATAACGGAAGAAAATACAGTAAGGAGATGGGCAAAGAAAAACAAGAAAGAAAGAAAAGGAACCCAATTTAAAGTAAAAAACATGAAAACAACTGCATGTATGATAAGTATGTCATAAGAGTCATAGCTTCTAGCAGAGCCAAAAGAGACAAGAAAATTGGCTCATGCGAAGAAGCGTAAGTATAGAACAATGAGAAAAAAAAATCCATCTTCATGCAAATAACCAACGCCATTTCAGGAGCAGAGAGGTTGAGTAAAGGCGAGGATTGTAGTCGATTAGTCGGAATGAGGTAATGCAAAAAAATAATAAACGACCGCCGGTAAGAAACAAATTTATACTTGGTAACCCTCTCTCGCCAGTAAATTTTGTTGTTGCTCGTTTACGAAAAGTGCGAGAAAAAAATTAGTCCGACTCCTAAAAGCGACTCATCTGGGTGCTCGCACGGCTTCGCTCATCCTCTTCAATCACATCGCTCAGTCGTGTGGGGTGGTGGTGTCGCTGTACCGTCTCCCATCCCGGTGCGCCGTAGCCCTCGCCTGTGTAATCCTGTGCGTTGGAGTAAGCGCCTGTCCACTGACCGTTGTTGTTGCCTCCTCCGGGGGCAGAGGGCGGCGGCTCGTGGCCACCGCTGGGCGGGTTGGTAGTTGCGGGGGTCTCGTACTCTTCTGCTTCCTGCTCTGACCCCGAGTAGGCGGACGGCGGCGCCTGGTAGAGAATCTTCTTGCCGTACTTGTCTAGGACTGGCTGGCCCTGCGCGTCGAGAATGTACTCGTTCTGGCGGTGGTACTCGGGCTCCTCGGCAGGTATTGGCTGGCCGCGGTGCTGGCTGCTGGCAGAGCCCTCGGCTTGCGCGTAGTGGCCGCCGCTGCTGCTGCCGGCGGCGCCGGGTGAACGGTGCTCAGACGGCGTGCGGCTGGTTTCTGTGGTCTGGTATGTACCTGGATCACGCGAGCTTGCTTGCCTGGTGCCGTGGCTCTGCGACATGGGGACCACCTGGACGCCACCGACAATGGTTGGTTGGCCATTTTGTAGCGAGGACGTACGATCGCGCTCCTCTTGCTCGCGGCGACCGAGCTCCTCCCAGGCACGGCGAGCCTCCTCCTTGGAAATGGCAAGCTCTTTACGCATTTCTTGAAGCTGCTTCTGGGTTTTGGACACGCCGCGTTCGTGGTCAACGGCTTCCCGAATGGCTTCGGCACGCTCTCGTCGTTCTTTTTCGAGCGTCTTCTCCAGCAGCGCATTCACTTCTTGTGCACGCTCCAACTCGGATCGGGTTTCGAAAAACCATCTCTGGAATTTGCGCTCGGAGCTGGCCCGCAGCCGTTGCAGTTCAACAACGGCATGAAATAAATTCGCGCCAGCCGCCGATAAATCGGTGACCTGACGAGCCAGCTGCTGGCTGAGGGGATCTCGGTTCACATCGTCCTTGTTTTGCTCCAGCTTTCTAATCCAGTAGCTCGTAAGACCCTCCCAATGGGCAGACAGCGTTTCCCAGCGCTCAAAAGCGTGAGGAAAGGAGTTGCGAGGCTTGGCAGCCTCTGTCGGCGCGGGGGCAGGTTCTGGCGCTTGTCGTGCTTCCGAGGCTCGCCGTTGCTGCGCAGCTGAGCCTTGGGCAAGGTATGCTTGCGAGGGCGGCTGCTGGGGTGCTTGTGTAGGTTGGGTGTTACTTGAAGGCCGTTGCTGAGACTGCGTTCGCTCCTGAGATGCCTGCTGTTGCCGTTGGACCGCAGCCTCGGCTGCTTGCTGCTGCGCAATGCTGGCGTTTTGCCTCTGAGCAGCACCAGCAGACTGTCGCTCTGCATCTCTCCTACGCATCTCTTCCAGATGGAGTGCTTCTTCTTCCGCTCGGGCCTGTTCAGCGCGCTGTCTTTCCGCGGCTTCTCGTTGCCTCGCTTCACGTGCAGCGCGCTCCTGCATAATCATACGGGGACCGCGAATGCCAGACGGTGAGCTCGTAGGTGCAGGGGCCGCAATTGGCCGCGGGGGTGCTGCATTACTTGAGGTCGGAATGGGTCCCCTGTGCTCAGAGGGGATCGCGCCGCCACCGGCGCGTAATAAATCAGCCATGTCGGCAGACTCCTCCACCACGTCCGGAGTGAAGGGATTTGGGTAGCGCAGGGCTTCCTCGAGGGCGTAGAGGATTGCGCTATGTGTGCGCTTTGAGACTCGAACAACGGGGTGTGATTTGGATGAGCCACGGTCGTTGGGTGAGTACGCCGGCGGTTGGGTGTCGAGATCGGGCTGCGTGGAAGAAACGTCGTCCGGTTCCTCTGTCAGATTCTGCTGCGATAGCTGGCGGTTATGTCGGGCAGCAGAGCGGCGGCGTGCCGACAGCTGGGAAGCGCCGAGGGCTGCTGAGACGGGCGATGGTGGTCGGTCTTCACCGAGAGGCGAGATGGCGCTGTGGGGTCGGCCAATGGAAGCGGCCGCGATGTGGGCTTGTTGGTCTGGACGAGCTGGAGACGGAGTCTGGACCGGAGACGCTAGTTTGCGGGTTTGATGGAATGCAGCGGGCGAGGTGACGCTGTCGGGCGTGTCTGAGTGAGTCTGCCGGTGCTGTTGAGGACGAGGCAAGGCCCCAGAGGACGATTGAATGTCGTCAAAGCCAGAACCACTCGAGCGAGGACTGCGCAAGTGTCCGGCGCCTCGTGGAGTAGAAATTGTGGACAGAACACCACCGGCTCGAGTGAGCCGGTGATGGGAGGGCGGTAGCGGTGTCCCAGGAATGCGCTGCTACCCGTGCTGCGCCGTGGACCTCAGCGTATCAGCCAGAGCCCGTGATATGTTGCGAGCAATGGCCGAGAGAGACGCTTGCCGTCGGAATCAAGGGAGCCTATCCGATCAGAGTCGAGCCCAGACAGCGTTGCAGCAGTGCCGGCAAGCCAAAGCACAAGTTCGTCCGGCCGGAGTAGACTGGACTGGAATGCGGGAGCGGAACTCAAATGTGAGACGGGCAAAGAGAGCGAAAATGGTAAATTGACGAGGTCGCTCAAAGAAGAAATAGCGCACGCCTGGTCCTGCTCTGCTTTGCAAGGGCAATTGGCAGTATTGAGGGAGGACAGGAAGAGTCGAAGGCAGTGCCGTGGGCGAGACAGGCTAAGTGTGTTGAGTAGACGACGGGTTCTTCATGAGGGCGAGTCCGTCAAGACAGAGCAAAAAGGCTGTGGTACGGAGGAAGCGGTGGCCGGTTAAGGATGGAGAGTAATAAGAGAGGGCCAGGAAGCGAGCAGGTTTGGGTGTGGGAAGAAAGTCCCGTTATCGCGGCGGCCAAGGCGAAGAAAAATGGTGGTGGCTAGGAAATCGTTTGAACAAGTCAAGCGGGAGATGAGCGGCCCAACCTGGTGGTTGAGAAAAATCGGGTGGCTGGTGAAATGGTGGTGTGCTGGGTGTGGTGCTGTGGATGCGCTGCCAGCTGGCGCTCGGGCGGCGGGCGCTGATTGTGGGCGCGGGAGAAGTCTGGAGGCGGCTTGCCAGCTGTCAGAAGCTCCCAACTCCCAACTCCCGCCAGCGCTCTCCCAGCTCTCGGCCATCAGCGTCATGGGGGCGGGCTGGGCCACTTTTGCAGGCCTGCGCCACACCTCGCCCGTCCCGTACCTTGTCCTTTTTCAATCTTTATAGGGGGGGAAGGCCGCCGGAGCGCTGGAGCACAGTCTATCTTGCACGCACAAGGGAAATTGGGATGTGCCGGATGTCATCAAACAGCGCAGCGGAACGCAATAAGAATCATAAAATGCAAGATTGCCAGCAAACGCATCGTGGCTTGCGAAAAAGGGCGGTGGCTTCGAGCATCACCAAGGCTCTAGCCACTCCAAGCCCGCCGAAACGCTTCCCGTTTCCTGTTTTGCTGCGTCACCAGTTTAATTAGACGGACGAGGTACGGAGTACTTTCAACCTCGACTAGTCTCTCCGCAACATGATGCGTTCTCCCAACCGGCACCAGACAACTTGCCATCTAATTCCATCAAAGTCGGCATCAATCGTCATCTCCTCGTTAATCATCACAATTCAGGCAAATTGAGGTGTATTTTCTGTTGCTCTCCTCCGCACCCTTCGTTTCTCTTCTGCCCCCCGCCCTTCGTCATCGTTCCGTTCCACGACAACGACCAGCAGCCACACCTCAAGCTTCGTTTTCTTCTAAACGCCAGTTTCACAAGAAAGCGTTGCAGAGTGCGGTGCATCCATCTGCCGTACTCATGTATCACACGCCGCCCAAAATGATATGACAAACTCGCGTTGGGTATCTGTACCCACGGCAGCAAAACATGGGCATCCGCTTCACTAGCTGGCTTACTACCCAGTCACGGCGCAAAAGAGGCAGAGGCGCCAGGGGTACAACAACTGGCCTGATATGTTTGACCAAGAGCCTAAATCTTGATTGGATCACCTGGTTCAGCTTCTTCCTCTTTTTTTCTTTTCTTTTTTGCTTTGTTGCAATCATGTTGTAGCGCTGTCTTTCACGCTTGAATACCCAAGCATAGCTTCAATCTTTCCTCTAACAATACTGATATTGGAATAGAGATGTCCGCATACGTCGAGACATCCTTGCTACGTACTTCTTACAAACTCAACACCAGACATCGACCAGAAATTGACCAGAAATCCGACCATTGAATAGCAAGTATCCCTCTCAATGGATTGCCTTGCTCCCTTTATTATCACAACTCTTCCGACAAGTCCGCAAGGACCATGCCGCGATTGGCAACCCACTGGGGAAGATCAATCAGGAACCCGCCTGCCGTGGGGTTCAAAGGCAGTGGCGCCGCCTCACAGGGCGACCAAATTAGCGCAATCCATCGTATTGACCAAGAGTACTACAAGTCGGCCAACTGGAAGCACGACTTTTGCACTGCCCTGTATAATGTAATGAACTCACTGTACAGGATAGGCTGCAGAGAACTTTTCTACGTCTGGATATTAGCTAGGTTTACCAACGGGCCGGCACGAAGACTTTCCTCAATGCGGATTGACGAAAGTCAAAGCACCACCTGCATGCCATGTTCCGTGCTTTTCTTTGCTCATCGTGCTTTCATAGTAAAGAGAAAAAAATGTGTCCAGCTAAATTTTTCATTGCCGGCCTGCTTTTTCTATCCAAACGATTCGGATCTCTCGGTACCATCTTCAGGGCCTGGCAGTTCCCTTGCAGCATGTCCTAGCCAATTTCCATCGCTTTGGCCCTTGCATATCACTAATGCACGCGACAGCGATTCTAGAGTGGGCGTGTGCATAAGATTACTACGGTAGATATGATCTTTTTCTGATTACGTGGGGTTTTCTTCGGTACTTGTTTATTTCTGCTATCCGAGCAATTAGACATACCTGCCGCTTCAAAAGCAAGGACGCAGAGCAAGGACAGTTGGCGGGGTGACTTTCACCGCTCGCATAGTTTTGCGTTTGCAGACATTCAATAAAAAACAAAATAAATAGCTAAAATTCGAAAACTTTGCATTCGCTTGATTCTGCGCTGCTGCAGTGGAAAAATCTCAAGTAACCACACGAGACTGGGGTATACTTGCGTCCACGTCTTGATCTGCCGCCAGGACGGCTGAGCATAGACCAGAATCAGTCAGGGCAAATGATTGCTTGACAGCATGCCAAAGGCGACATTTCCGATGGCAATAGAGCGGAGACAGTAGTAGGCAGCCGTCCATCGTACAGACTACCGGATCTACGAAAAAGTTCTCGACAAACGCCACGCCACACCATCTTATGGATATCGCCCTCTAGTCATCGGCCAGATCGCGTCAGAGTCGCGTGTTGCTCAATTGGAAGCTAAGAGCTTTTAGTCTTCTCTGTGTCCGTACCTTGCAGCGACGGTGAGACATGCAGCCAAGATCGGGATACAGGGCGGGCTAGGCGAAGAAGCTCGCGCTCTTCCCCACCACACCATCGCGGTGGTCGCGGCTAGATATCACGAAAAGAGCATGCCTCTAGTGAGGGGTCAAGAAGATGGATGGGCCAAGTCGGAGACCATTGTAAATGGTGCGACGTAGTGGTTGCTGCATGTGTCAAGAGGCTCTTGGTTCTATCCAACTGCCTGATTGCATCAAATTCTGCGGCCAAGGCTGAAAGGGCCTGGTGTTGAGAAAATCTCAATCATGCGCATCAAGAGATGCTCGAAACTCAACAGCGAGCAGTATTAAGATCTGCTCGATTGCCCTGGAAGACGAGAGAGAAACATCTGCTGCTAAATCCGTACAGTAGCCGGGGATGAAATAGAGCTCAAATGGCAAATTAGAGTCATTGATAATTGGCACAATTTCTGTCATCTTCTGCTTGGGGAATAACCCAAAGACATCCACCAAGGCCGCATACCTGCAGCGTGAGGGGTAAGTACTGGTTCCAATCTACGAGGCTATGGTGTCAGAATACAACAGAAATCGACGATGGCATGTTCAATCGGAGATGCGCCAAGGTAGGAGCGCGGTCTACTGGTTGGTTCTGGTTCCAAGTCAGTTCTTGCCTCAAACCTGCAATTGTTTGAGTGTTTGTGGCGCCGAGTCTGGGCCAGTCCAGTCTTTCTTCAGTTCAAGACTTTTGGAGTAAGGCGGTAGAGCTATCCGGGCATACCAACTGGTTCCAGTTTAAACTAGGTGTGGAAGAATTGACAAAGTAATACGTCCGCTGGGAGTTTCGGGTTCTACGTTGCCGGAATGGTGGTCTCTAAGGACGTCTTACAGCTTCCTCCATGGGTAACATCAGTTTACAATCTGCGACCGGGAAACTACCCGGCATGAAGAACGCAAGGGACAGCATGGGCAGCTACTCGGAGAAGGATATCTAGACAGATGTAACATGTTGAGGAATGCCAAGGCGGAAAGTTAGCAGTATCCTTGAACCAGAGGTCTCGCCAGGACGGGAGCAGACGAAGAAGACAACGTACCATGAAAAGAAAAAATGAACCAACCCCCAACGGCCTCTGGACAGGATAATCGGAATCGAATTTTGGCATACGCGTTCCCATCCCACCACGAGGGTGAAACGGGGGTACGCATGCACCAAGTTGCGCATCGCACTCAAGTACATTGTACAATCTCAGTAAAGGCTTCCCAAAGAGACACCAGGTCCAAGACTCATCTTCCCAGATGCCCCCTCCCCAGAGGGGAAGAGGTAAAAGGTATACATGAGACGGCCATGGGCTCTGCTATTTCTGATGCCAAAATTACGAGCGTCCGAGGTTTGACGCCGAACCCTCACGGGCCGACCCGTCCTCTCACAATAAAGTGAGCGACTGCGGTAAAAGTTTGAGAGTACTCCGAATTTCTCGCATGCTAATAATTTATGAGATGTTACAGGGTAACATCTCTGTTTGGAAACATGGAAGCGCAACATTGTCCAGAGGAAGTCGAGGCTTGGTTGGAGAGAAGGAAAAGAAGGAAATTTTCATGTTGGCTTGAAATTTGGATATTGGAGTCACCCAAATTGGTGGGGCGGAGCGACCAAAGTTGGCGCCTGATGGGCGAGGCACCTATATTAAAGTAGCCTACCCTGTAGCAGCTTTCTAGAAAATGTGTTCTGCCTCGTGGCCTGTGGTGATGGAGAAGGAAAAGTAAATGATATGGATTCTCTTGTCAAATCACTTTCCATGGCTTTTAATTCATACTTATTTGAGAAATATGTATGCTGAGCAGAATTAATGGTTATGGCTGTCAGATGATCGCCTGGCTCGCTAGCAAATTAGACCCTGCCTGACTTTGCAAAAACACGCTGCAGGCAGTTGACATATAGATTAAAGAGATGTACCGAATTGGAAAATTATCAAGCTATAGAGACATCATACACGGCACGGTCATTTTAGAATCCTATAAACTCTTTGTTGTCTCTGCATGGCTAGTTGCATTGTGCCGCCTCTAGCTAGGCATAGTTGCACTGCATATGCGGCACTCGCTCCTAGGAAGTGAGCAACATGTGTATTCATTATAGATCGGCAGTTTGTATCGCACAGACTGTCTGGAAATAGGGTCTCTGTGTCGCCAATGCATTGAAACATGGTGCACGGCAGTTCATCAATGTACAAATATTGCCCGAGCAGATAGTTCCCAGGTGCTCTACTTGTCCTGGCGGTCCAGAGCTGGCCGGACAACAAGTCAACAAATTCCACGGATATAAATTCAAGTTTTATTTACCATTTGATGTTTATCTCGGCTTAATGTAGAAGGAGGTGAGACCGGAGAATAAACACAAGAATCCCCATGCAACCAGGGTTCATAGGTCGCCGGGAGGAGAACAAGCGGGATGTGGCCAGACACCGATCGGGGCCACACGGCTACGGGGACTGGCAATTGGCCTCTGCAACGATTGGTCTGCTATACAGAGTGTGCTGTGAAAAGAGAAAAGATGATGAAAAACACTACACCTACAAGGAACGCGACATATGGAGGCTTGTCTCCATTTGTGTTGAGAGTAAGACACTCGGGGATGGGTGTACCAAACCACTGGGGCTGGTTCGCCATTACTGCCACACGAAGCCCAAAAAGTACAAGATCAGCTTCAACTCAGAGACAAAGCTGTACTCACCTGGAGTACTCGGTTACTGTGCTTCTAAACCTTGGGAGAGCTAGGATTGGCTAGAATCCGGGGGAGGGGAAGCAGCCTCAGCTCTGGATGGAGGTACGAGGCGCTCTTCCGCATACTTGACTGTGGTTGGATTCCCGTGTGACGCCTGTTATATATGGATTTTCATGTTGTAGTGATGAATCATCTTGTAAATAAGTGACGTTTTTCGTCCAAGGCTCGGCGAACGTGACGGAACAAAACCCGGGAGCCAAAGAGAAATGGCGAGGAGAATCCGGCGACCACTTCCATTTCCTCATCAGGCTACTGAGAGTGCGGTGATCCTTCCTTATAGCAAGCTTTATCGCGAACTGGCTTACCCAGGCCGCTCTCTCGGTGACACCACGGACAGATCTCTCGGCGGTTTTGTTCTGCTTGGGGACGGGATAGCCACCAAGTTCAAAGCGCGGAATTGTAGACTACTGCGGAAGTCGCGACCTAAGAAAGACAATTTCGCGATTATACCGGCGCAGCCATCGTGCATTAGGGCCGCAACCTGAATCCACCAGAAGAACCAAACAAAGGTGCAGCCTGCATTTGCTGAAAAAAAAAGGAAAGAGAGAAACCGAGCACGGATGGCAGCCACACCTAAAAAAGCCCGATAACCCACACATTTTGGTCACAGAAACGAGAGACATGCATGGTCAACCACCCACCCAACCGTCCCCGGTACCATGGCTACAAGACGCACTTGTCTGACAATTCGGTCCCATCGACTTGGTTCCAGGGATGATCTATCATTTTGAGCCAATATCCGCCACTCGGCTCAGGCTTTTCGATTTTCTTGCCCTAGATACCGAATTACTACCTCTCTATCGATCAAAAGTGAGTGGGATTTGGAAGGAGGAAGGCTGTTGGTGGCAGCCAAGAAAGGGAGGAAAAAATCACTCATGTATTGGCATGTCGTACGACTTGAATTATTTCCCTAGCTTTCGCATTTTTCTATTTTTACCTCATCACGGTACCCCATATATTTGGCCCGGTACATACATACGCCTGCACCTTGGAAGAAAAACAAGCGATTCCCTTGCATTCTAGTAGAGCAAAGATGAGGGGAAAATGTAACAGTTGGAAAAAGAAAAAGAAAAAGAATATGAAAAAGCCGAAATCTCTTGGCTTTTACAGGCACAACGCGCGTCGCTCTTTGTCGCCGCCCTGCAGATGGAGAATTGGTTCCATCCCTCCACTTACAAAATTGAATATGCTTGCTTTTTTCTCTCTAATGCCTGCCCTGCATTTGCTTTTTCCCCCTTCCTCTGCCTATTGAATCCCGACAATATGGCACAGCGAACGGCTTGAACATGCTTTTTCTCCTTCATTTTCTGTTTCTTTACTTTTCCGTTTGTTGTTCCACGCATGGTATTTGGTCGCTCGCGAACCGCACTGGTGGCCGTCCTTTTTATCTTGTCTCGATCGGCTTATGCAGGATTGACCCTCGGGCCTTTTATCTAACACTTGAAATCGGCCGTGCGATAAGTAGTTTGAAGATTTGCGCATTGGGATTTTTATTCCCCCATGTTGCCGAAATGTTCCCGGGAGGTTTCAAATCGTGTCCTTCCCAAACCACCCAGTAATACATAGGATTCTGTACAGAAACTCGGACTTACAACTCCCGGTACATTCGCAACCAAATAGTTTGAACCATGACGCTATGAAGAACCACTGCAATGTAGACTCAAACGACACAGCCATTTTGTTTTCAGCTATTAATACGTCGAACCACTGTCCCAGTAGGCTGTGCCCGAGAAAAGAGGTCACATAGTGAATGGCTTTTGCCACCATGGCTGGGTAGAATACCAGTCGCTTCGGGCACTACGTAGATGGACTTACACGACGACCTATCTCCAAACTTGGCTACCCACAACTTCTCCTCCCGAGGACTCCGCTGCTCAGCGCATCGTGCGAGGCCTAGGCCACTGTGTGTGTTCTTGTCATGGGTAAGAGAAAAATACCCGTACAGGTTGGCAGTTCTTGTTGCCCCCCTTCTTGTCGACACAGGAATGCCCTTTGTTGTCTTGGAAAGGGGGTGGTGAGAGGGAATGCAAAATCGGGCCTTGGCGACACGCCCTCACTATCCATCCCTCCAGCCCGTCCTGCAGGATGCTGCCCCACGACACATGTCTTACCACTCCAAGTTTACTTGTTTTTCTTTTCGATCTTGGCGGGTGGGTGGTTCCAATAATGCTCGGATGGGTTGTTTTTCTTGTGTTATATGAAGCCGTTGACGTCCGTTCTCCTTCCCTTTCCTGATATGCCATCTTTAGAACTTTCTGGCTGCTCCAACTAGTCTCAAAACGCCGTTAGCTATGACAGTTCACTCATAGTATCGACGACACGAAGATATCTAACCTACAATTCATACACAGAAAAGGCCTACGGCATATTACTGGATTTCAAATGCAGACCATGGACCGCCATAGTAAAATGGCCGAAATCAAACTCGTCTCAAAGTACTACCCCGTCGGCAACTACTCCTACCCCAGAAATGAAGACGGTTCTGTGCCCACGAGCCAAAACAGCCCAACCATCGCCCGGCGGGACCGTTGCTCCGTCGGCTCAGAGAGCTCCGCCCCGGGACTCATCGACGACAGGGCGGATTCGGAGGTGTCGCATGAAGACGACGACTACTCCCAAGCTGGCGAGCTTTGGAACAGCTTTTGGCGACCGGGAGGCGAGTGGCGTCTCGAGGATGCGACCCATGAGGTTGATCTGCTATTTTCTGCCAAGGAGTCCAGCGATGGCTACGCCGCTCTGATCCCATGCCCTCAACACCGGCGGGTGCCGTCGCAAAAGTCGGCAGTGGTGGATGAGAACACACCCGCGTGGCCGCTTCCGAAGCCGCACGCAGAGTGTGGTACAAGCGTACGCAAACCTGTGGCCAAGTACTCTGCGTTTCCCAGTGTCAAGGCTCGCCCTCAGAGATCGAGCCCAGTCACTTCGCCCCTTTCACCAAGATCACCAAACCTGCCCTCAATGCCAGCCGTCCCCAAAATCACCACGGCCAACTCATGTGCCGGGCCACCGCCCCGACCTGACCGTCCTGCTGCGCTCCTGACACCATGTCTCCAGCAACCTGGCAAGATTCCCGCTAGTATTCCCAACAAATCGACAGTCCTCCCGCCACGCAATGACAGTCGTCGCCCCAAGACATCCTCCGGCGCACCTCCTCGTCGCGGCAGCAAGTTGACGGATGTCCGCTTCCAAGACGACGCCAACATCTTTGGTATTCATGCTGCGGCGTCCAGATCGTCCGAGAATCTTGCCAAAATGTCATCTACTGCTACTAGCAGGACTTCCCAGGATGCATGCCAGCCACCGCGTCACTTCAAGTCCACCACATATCTTGGCGCTGCCCGCCTGCAGCAGCAGCAGCAGCAACAGCTCGCCATGGCACAGTCACAACCAGAGCCACACTCCGTCTTTGAGGAAGACTCTGATTGCGAAGAGTCGACGGGTCTGTCATTCTTTCGCTTCCACAAGCGCTCCAGCAGCGAGAAGAGCTACAAAGGCTCGTCAGGCGGGCAAGAGGCGTTGAATCGGAAGCGTCGCAACCGCGCCGACACCAGTCCTGTTTCCTTTCCTACGAAGCCGGCTGCTGAGAAGGAGCGCAGAGTAGACGTCTTTGGTCGCATGCTCGGCCGCCGCAGCCGATGAAGGGCAAGCATTTACCATTTATGTCCAGCGACATCACGACGAAAACCTTGCAACGAAAAACAACAGGAATAACAGCAACCATGACACACAAACAACATGAAAACAACATGACAAAAACGCAGAAAACCCAGACTGCATGTTTACTTGATATCTTGACGCAACGACATTCATTTTAACGACCTTGGCGAAAACACCTTGGAGAAACACTGGCATGTGGAACGGCGCATTTCTTTTTCCTGAACTCTGCTTCTTCTTCTCTTCTCTCTCTCTTTCCTTTTATTTTTGTATCATGACAAAAGCTTTTGACTTTACGAATATTGTTCGTAGACGGCCCTCATTTATTACGACTCTCAAACCGAAGCTATTTCCTTAACGTTTTATGAACTCTCTCTATTTTACCACACCCTCGTTGATAATACCTCTTCAATCTGAATTTTTTTTTGGTCTCTAAATTCAAAAGTACCTGATATTTTCCCATTAATGAAATCACAATGGCTCCTGGTAAGGCCCAAATGCAGCAAACAAAAGATGCCACGCTGCAAAAACTAGACAGCCAACAGGAAAAGCTCAAACGAACAGCACACATTGAATGTGTCATAGTATGGCCACATTGCTGTTGTTTATGTGCCGACTGCATTCCAGCACCGGGCGGTAGTCTCTAGGACGACCAGTTTTGCGTGTGGGACTTGTATTTTTGGGGGGAGGGGTGGTGGTTGGGCTCAAGTGAGATGGATGATGGAATAGAAGACGGGATGTCTCAGGCAGAGGAAAAAGAGACGTATGACTTCTCATGTGACACATCGCTGGATTTTTCACTTCTCTCTCTCTTCGTCGTATGTAGAGATAGACAACAAGTTTTGGCTGGTACGTGTGTAGGTCCGCGACATAATGAGGCAGTCGCAAATTTACACAAGTCAAAACGTCCACACGTCCGCACGTCCACACGTCAACAAGGCCAAAAAGGATTGGAAGGGGCTTTAATGTTTTTAATGAGTTATTTATATTCATTATATATATATTAAATCTCAGTCATTTAGACATGGAAATGCCAACATCACATTCTACATGTGACAGCGATGCTTCGTCATTGCCGCCTTCAAGACATGGCGGAGCATGATGTCCATCATTGATCATGCGATAGATCTCAAGAACAACCGAGAACAACCCCGCATTATATGCTTTTCCTCGCAGCTCTTCATGGACTCACCTGAGATGATAAGACAGTGGCTGTAGGCTGATTTTCGGGCCAACCGGACGATTTGTCGTACATTGGAATGGTGGCGTCTGTCTTAGTATTTTGCCAGCAAGGTTAGCTGCCAAGGTTAGAATTATCCCGAATGGAGTAACTCCAGTCTGATACCTGACAATTCTTTTACCGGCATTATATAAATAAAATGGCTTGAGATAATAGCATCGTACAATGGATAACAATAGTTAGTAGCACGGAAAAGAGGTAGCAACAATCATTTTACAAGTTTTATCCCGCCCGCCACTTTCGCTGCTTCCGCAACTATGGCTGAAACGATACTCTGATGTCAAGCAGCATATATTGCGCTGCCACTCCCCGGCCAAATTGGAAACTTTTGCCACTGCCAGTTTTGCTGGAGGACTTGGTCGAGCGACAATGAGGCTGGATCGGCCCATATTAGAGGCGATTTTGCTTACCAAAGCTGTGACTATGCCCCCGAGCCTCAGCATCTTTTACAGAGTGAGGTCAATAGCATGAATGATCTCGAGTTTGGCCAACATAAACAGTAGAAACAGTAGAAACAGCAGAGACAGCAGAGACAGCAGAAACAACAGAAACAGTTACAGCAACTACAACAGCAACAATATCAGCAATAGCAAGCGAAAACACGGGTAATATATACTAATCTAAAAATAGGCTCTGCGGCCATCCAAAAAAAGCATCCAAAAAGATAAAAATATTAACAAGAAGAAAAAAAGTCCTAAAAATAAGAATAAGAATAAGAATACAAAAACTCCGTTCTATCCCAATGCAAAAAACTCGTCTCGTAGTCATAACAGCGTTTCCGAAACTCTTGTTCGTACTCGTTTCAAGTCATTATCATGCATCTTTCCAAAAAAAGGGCGAATGTCGCCACTTAAACCATTGCTTCAATGGTTCGCATTCTAGGCTTCTCCGTGAAGCGCTGCATGCGCCGAACACTCACACGGTGCTCGTCGCGACCGGCCACAACACCATAGAACCACACCGTCTCCTCACGGGGGTCACGGCCCAAACCCAACCGGCCCTCCAGGTCCTCACGCGACCGCACAGAGCGAAAGGCACTGTCCTGCGTGAGCTCCCGGGCGGAGCATAAGCTCATGATGCCGGCAACCGAGGTCACCGGGCGCGGCAGCTCAAACTGCGCGCGGCGCGGAATGGCCATTGCCAAGCATCCAACGTAGAGAAGGAGGAATGCCACAAGCACGCCGAATACGGGAATGCTGGGATACATCCTGACCTGACCATCAGTTCCTGCCAGAGCCGTAAAGAGCCCACCGCCAAGAACAGGAATTGCCAAAAAGGCTTGTGCCATGAGAGAGAACAGTGCAACGCGCCAGTGACCGTTGCGTGCGGCCTTAAAGAACGACTGCAGAGGAAGACATGCAGCGTAGTCTGCGAGAATAGACTTTCGTGCAGGTGCGCCGTCTAGATGTCCGAGAGCTGCCCATGGTTGGAGTTGCCGAAAGGCCATGTCGATGGACTGGAAAAGCATCCAAAAGACCATACCAATGACGGAAGGGAGAAAAGTGTATAAAAAGTTGGCAGCTGAAAAGGCATTGTTGCCTGGCTTGGCGGCAAGAAGAGGGAGGAAGCCGTTGTCGATTCGTGTCTGTGGCAAAAAGGACACAACCAAAAGTGCGACTACGAGGAGTGCGCAGAAGATAGTGTACATAGCAAGTGGAATAGTTCGCAGGCCCCAGGGTAGATATCTTGCGTAGACGCGTCGCCAGTTTCCAGGAGTGGCCGTGGCCTCCGAGTCCATTGATACTTTGGGTCCGCTCTCGCGGCGAATGTCAGCAACCAGCTTGGCATCATTCTCCCTCGCGCCAACTGCGCCGATCGAATACCAAATCCCGCCCGAAATCATATCTCCAGATCTCCAATATCCAAGTCTATCGAACCATCGATCTCTGAGATCAGTCTGGAAGTTCTCCTCCATGCCGGACAGGTTGTGCGGGTCAAAGCTGGCAATGGCGTTGCTGCGGTTTAGGAGCGGTAGCAGATCGGCAATGGAGCGGATATCCCACGCGCAGCCTGTCCACATGCCGAACCAAAACACCATGGTGACGACGGTCGCTATAATCAAGAGAGAGTACAAGGCGACGAGAGTCCAGATGACAACGGGAACTGGTGCCCAAACCCACTCGCCGTGCTTGAAAATGCAGGTAAAGGATGCACTCAGGAGCGGTACCGTAAACAGCGCCAGCCATGTCGCAATGTCGAACAAAATGATTTGCCAAGTGCCGACGAGCTGTGGGTAGAGCAGGGATTTCGGATACATGCTGGCGAAAAGAGCAAGATAGCGTTTCTGCGGATCCTCGCTGGCTAGGAAAACAAAAGGCATAACTCGAATAGAGGCGTTGAGAATGCTCTGGGCGTAAATGAGAACAACTGCCCCAAGAAGCTGAGGCAGGATGCGAAAGACAAAATATTGTGCCGTGTAAATACTTCCGGGGTACGGAGTGAGCCCCTTGTGCGGGGACGAGTATTGCACGCAAAAAATCAACGCTGCCATCATACAGAGACACTGCGTAATTAAAATCATCATCGAAAAGGGTCGTAGAATGGAGGGTTTGTATGTAAGAGGTGCATATGTGCGTCCATGAGGGTCAAGGCTTTGCCGCATATCCCCGGTGACGGGAACCCAGTGGGTACTGGAGGGGTCCTTGTTCCATGCAGGGCCAGTGGTGGTGGGAAGAGAGACTGCCGGAGAGTCGTTTGAGTCGAGGACCGGAGTAGATGTGGGAGCGGTTCGCTCTTGGCGTGAAAGACTTCGTCGAAGTGGCATATCATTCTGAGTAAAGGCCGGTTCTGGAGCAGAAACAGGCAAGCGACTGGCGAGGGCTTCGCTGGCCGTCTTAGTGCGGCGTAAATGGTTGTAGTATGACGAGGCGGACTGTGGAGAGTAGTGCAGCTGTGACTGAGATTTGTGGCGGCGATCTTCAGTCAACGCAGAGAGAGCATATTGGATATACGGCGTATCATCAACGCCAGGCGTCACTTTGCCGGCGGCAAGAGCCAATTCATCTTTGAGACCGGCCATTGGTGCGGGTCCAGCCATTGCAGAAAACATGGGATGCGGTGTGTCTTCAAATCGCACATGTGCAGTGGGTCTCTCCATTTGCGTCGAGTGACGTGAGAGAAGACGAGTGAAGATGTTGCTCCGATCAGGACCGTCCAAGTCAGGAGAGGAATCCAGCGGAGAAGGTGGTGGAATTTGGTGACGCGTAAGAGTTGGCTGTGGTGACAGCGAGTGGGGAGAGCGTGTATTGGGTGATTTATTTGATTGCTCTGGGCGAAAGTTGATGGTAGAATCAGAATCGCGGCCAAAGTCACTGAATTGCTGTTCGTCTGGTATCTGTGATGACCACGGACCTAAGAAGCATACACGACGATCAGCACCTAGCATCAACCTCCACACGCACGCGACACAGAGTCAAGACGAGATGCTTTGAAGATTGATTGGAATGTAAAGAAGAACAGAGACAAGACGTACGAGGAGCTGCCACTTTGTCAGCGGATACGTTAAAGATATTCATGGCGAGCGAGAAAAAAGAGCATGCAGCATTCCACTGATGGTCGCGCCTCCACTTGGACAGACGGGCCAATTACTGGCGGTAGATGAGGTGTTTGAAGGAGTATGTGGAATGGGGACAACCCACGAGAATGGTTCCTGAGTAGTCTATTGAACATTTTTTTTTGCAAGAGGTTGGGATTACCACTTGGTGATTGTATTGGGTTCTTGCTTGGAAGAAAGTGAAAGGCTGGAGACGAAGCCAGCCAGCCACCAGACATGGGACACGGGTGATTTGTTCCTGGGATCTCGGGCGGATCCGACCAGGGGGGTAAAAGTGGGCCGTGGGCAAGTGGGTGCAGATATTAATGGACGAAGAAAATGTCTTGACTCACCTTTTCCGAGGTTAATGAAGGGCATGATGACGGTGATACGATTGATGATGAAGAATTTATGAAAATGAAGGGATTCAGGATTTTCTATTTTGGGGCGGTTGCAAGACATTTGTGTGCCCAACAGATGCGAGGCGGTCTGCCAGCTGGCAAGCCAAGCGATGACACTTTAGTACTCGGTACTTTGACACTTTATTTTTAATTGGGCACTTTATTTTTTTTGGGCCACTTTACGCGTTACATCCGTCCATTAAAAAAAGGACGCCAGCCCTAATTGGGACTATTACTGGTGGCGGGTGTGGCCGAGGCTTCGCTTGGGCAGCTGTGGCTGGTGGCTGGGAGCTTGACCGGCACCACAGCTGACATACAAAACGACAGGGCTACCCTGCTTGCTGGGAAAAAAATGCTGCCTCGTAAAGCTGTGGAAAACCAAGAAAAACAACCCCGAGGCTGGGTTATGTATTTTTCAGGTTTTGGACCCTGTCGTTCCACCGTCTTGTCGCAGCGCCGTGACTGCTGTCTGTACAGTGTTTGATTAATTATCTGCACTGTACAAATACACTGTACCCCGACCACGTCATGACGATCTGTCGTCCGCGACGCGTTTCTGTTTTGAACTAAAAATTACGGGTAAACCGCGTTATATCCTCCAAGTTCCGCCGTACTTCGTCTGACAATACGCATCTGAAATTCCTGTTGAGGCCACGCACCGACTACTGAAGTCTGTCGAAACCCAGGAAACCGGTTGTCAGCCACCAACAGTTCTGCCCCACCCACCCAAGACTCTGGATACGCTTTGCCTCGTTGTCTCGGTCGATGTTGTTGCACTGGAGAGGACGTGCGTCCTGAACTTTGAATTCCGAACTATACACTTTGCTTTGTGCCTTAATGAAGACCTGGTGATTGTTAGATTCAATCCTTTTCTTTGTATTTTTTTCTGCCCCCCCAAATTCATGCCTCAAGTCGATTGTCGCGGTGACACAAACGCCTCGCGTGCTCCCGTTTACAGGCCGATGACTCTACCCACCACCGAGCACAGCCAACATCTAACCCAACACAAAAGCAGTTATGCCGTCATACGCATCCTATACAAAGTGGAAGTTTTACTAAAACCAACCCATTATCAAACATGGCACACGTCTTCCGGATCGTTACCGTCGCCTTGAACAGCGAACCCTCGTTTGAAGAGTGGTACGCCCCCCTCCTTGCCACTGTCAAGTCCAAGACCGAATATTCAAAGGTGGAAGATGCAGAGTCCGCCATTACAGTTCTGGCCCGGCGTCCACCGCCATCTGCCGTCCTCATTCCGGACGAGGGCTTGACCGGCAACGACAGCCTGGCTGAATGGGACGCCGTACTCAAGTATATACGCATCGGCGGTACCGCCATTGTCTTTGGCTCTTTCCCCTCCTTTGCCCAGTTTGACGACATATCTCGCGGAGAAGCCGCTGTGGTGCTTGGCAACGTTGGTGACGGAAAGCTGGGCTTCGTCGGCGATGTAAACGGCGAGGCGAAGACTCGAAAAATCATTGCCGCCATGTGTGGGCTGAATGATACATGATTCTGCATGGATGTCAGCCGATACATCTTGACTTTTAATCAAGAGGAGCAGGCAAACTGCAAGCATGCAGAAATGCCGTCATTTGCTCTATTTCAGCCCCGCGCCAGTTTTATCTCACGACGAACTGCCACTCTTGTAACTATAAGCTAGTGGCATATGTGCACTGCTCTCTCGCCTGCGCTTTGGGGGGCGTAGGCATTACCTTATGGCTCGTGCGCTGAGTTCCTGCGTAGTTGGGAACTGCCACATCGCGTCGTAGCGTCGCAGCAAAAGTAGCTCATTCAATGATAGACGAGAGATGCATTCGACCGGCCGTGTCATGCCAAAGACAAAGAATCCTGCCAGGGGACAGGAGTGCCTCGAGGAGAAGCCCACCGTTCTGGGGGAACCTTTTTTTTTTTTTTTTTTTCAAAAGAAAAAAAAAACTTATTGTCCTATCTTGATCACTAGAAGATCATATTTTACATTTTATGTGGCTCAATAGAAAGAGAAACGATACGTGTTTGACAATACGTTTGGAATCTGGCCGTCTTTCGCAATCCATCACAACCAGTTTTCGCCACCTCACCAACCTTTTCATCTACCATGGCTGTTCAAAACGACACAGACCAAGATAAATTAGCCCTCATAGACTGGATTGTTTCCTGGCAGCCGCGTGAGCCGTCCGTTTAACCCGACATCTTCCGCCGGCGCCGGTTTCTCAACGGTGAAGCGCGCAACTCGACCTGGCCCATTCGGCCCAACATTCAGCGAGCAGTTCGGGTCATCCGCACCACGCTTTCCAGTACACGTTGCCATGGCATGCTCCAGTGCATCCTGATCCGTCCACCCTTGCAAAAAGTCCCCGTGCAGTCCGTAGCCCGTTGTGTCCCCGTTGCCGTAGACCCATCGGCGGAAATCTTTCTCCTGGACTTGGCGCGTGTTGTAGTAGAACTCGTTGAAGACGGAAACAATGGCAACGGGGTGCGACTGGGGACACACGCCGGTGTTGTAGTCGCCAATGGCAGGAAAGGACATCTTGTATGAGTTAGCAACTGAACCCTTTTTGCTCTCTTTCTACTGCAATGCCCTTTTTTTTTTTGGTATTTTATTACTTACATGACTCTTGTGGTCCGCGGAATCCAAGTTCTGCCCATCCCAGCAGGAAGGAAAAAAGACCTGAGCGCGCATTTCCTTGCAAGGCTTCTGGTCCAGGTAGACGGTATCCTTGCCTGGATCAAGACAGACATGGGAAATTGCTCGATGCGTGTAGTCTGCGCGATTATAAGATCTAAAGAAATGTTAAAACAAAGAAACGTTGTTCGATGAGATTATTGAAATACACTCACCTTCGGAGAGTGTCACCAGAGACCATTCGCAGGCCCGCCGGCGGAGCAATGGCCCCTGGAGCTCCCCGACAGTTCTTGCGTCCCTCTTTATAGTCACAAGTACGGTCAATGTAATAACCTGCCTGTTGTTTTTTTTCATCACGTTTAGTGACATTTCATTTTATGTTTCTGGGATCAATACACGGCTGTGCTGACTTACAATTCCAAGAAGAGGAATCAACTCAAAGGTACTGTCGTTGCGCTGATGGTATAGCTGCGGCTGCCAGTAGTTGCTCTTGTCTAAGCTCTTGTCACAGGTCGTGTTGGCTGCTTTCCGTGCATCCTCGTTGGTCATGGACTTGTCGTAGGCGGTACCGCCCACCACGGCGTGGACATGGCTGCTCAGACCGCCTGGGCTGATGATAGGATCTGTCCGCTGCACCGTCAGAGGCGCGCAGTGGACAATAAAGAGACCGCCCTGGGCAGCTACTGCCGCGGTAGCATATAAAACGAGAATGGCTGCTTTAGATAGCATCTTTGTGTGGATAAGTTCTTGAGAAGTTTGAGAAGTGGAAGAGGGTTTCGAGCTGCGTTTCCGTCCACTTATGTACTGGACGACAATGGCTCGTTGTTTGTAGCCCACAGTCGATGCCAACAAAGGAGGTTGTCACCAGCATTCCTGAGCAGCCAGCCTTAAATATAGTTCAAAGAGAGAAAAATGACAACTGATTCACCAGCTACACATTATCTTGTGGTACCCAGCGTTGAAGTCTTGCGCAGGAAGAACTCAGGTGAACTAAAAGTTTCCGGGTGTATCTGAAACGTATTAAACCCATGAAGTATCATTTACATCCATTTAATATCTGATTTAGTGTGAGTATTTATTTGAATCCTCTCTTCAACATCGTGAGTTGGAATATGGAATTGACTCAAACTGGGTATCGGCCGAGACTACAAGGTCTGCGAGGTGAACGGCTGCACGATTTCCTGTATGCACTACCTCACTGGTGTAATTTTACTTCAGATTAAACTAGTACATTCTCTCACCCCTAGTCAGAATTATCTTTCAAATTCAAGCAAAGGGACAACGACGCCCCACGGACCGTTGTACATGGGTGGCCCCATTCTCACCGTTTTCCACATTCCATATCCGTCACTCGGAGTTTTGTTTTTGACAATGTGAGCTGAAATGAATTTATGGTTGACGATTTAAAAATAGAATCCGTCTCCATTTATGTGCAATTCTATTCCGACTACTCACCCGGGGATTTCTTCAAAGGGAGCATTGCTCCGCGCGTGCTACTCAAGACAAAAGCAGGTTCCGGTGCCAGGCTCGCAGCCTCAAACGTTAAATTCGATTTAAGTTCATGTTTAACTTTCGGCCAATTTTTATTTGATGACTACTTCAATCATCTTAAACGAGGGACTTTTGCCAAATTATTGAGTGCAAAAGTTGTCCTAGTGGACGAGCAGTTGGCGGCGTAGGCCTAAGTGGCTGTCGGCTGTCCTACCTGGTAACCAGGCTGTGATTTCCGGGTTAAAGCAACAAGATGTGAACTATCTAATTTTTTTTTCTTCATCGCCCATAACTATTCCTAGCATTCCTTAGAACAGGAGCAACCAGCAGCAGGGGAATTTGTGACATGCACGTGGGTATTGAATAAAATGTGCGCAGAGGAAATAGCCCCTACCATGTATAGAGTGTCCAAAATGTATCAAAGTAGTAAAACAAGTAGCGTACTGTCAAAGGCGGATCAAATGTCCCTCTTTTTGTTATTAAGGAAAATAGTGAGAGCCTCCTGCAGCGGGTGGTACAGCGGGGCGCTGGGTCCATCAGAAGTACCACTCATGTACCTTTTAACCCCCTCCTAAGTAGAACTGCACTTTGTAATCAGACAGAATTTAATATATACCTAAGACATTATAATCTTAGACGACTTAGTTTAATCTTACATGACTTAGTTAATCTTAAAAAGCAGTAAGGGTTTATTTTTTTCTCTATAAAGGAGTAAGTACCCTTCTATGCAGTAACTACGTATTCCTAACATTCATCACCAAAGTCTACTGAGTCTACCATTACGATAAAACTCCCACTCCGCCTCCCACGACAACACTATTTAAAATGAAAATCCCTATAGTCATACTAACGCTCTTCGTTTTTTTTGCCCAGGCAAATTCGCCAGACGCACTACCAAGGGATGACGGGCCTGGTCAGTCCCTTCGTGAAAAGGGACAGACATGCGGTTCCTCCAACAACGGCTCCCGCTGCCTTAACGGATTGAAGTGTTACAAGAATCCTGAAGAATATTCAGAACCAACAGTGAAATGGATATGTGTTCCTGATGCGGATATGGACATCCCGTATTGTACCGGATCTCGGGCAAAACCATGCCGGCGTCAAGACGAAGGAGTAAGTTGCCACTCCCTGGCATGTGGCTGACTTGATTATGTCAATGTGCTAAAGGAACTCTTGCATTTAGATAACATTTGATTTTCCGGACGGACGCTGTACTTGCCCATTTCTGCCTGTGCCAGAATGCACGTCAAGTTTTGAACTTGAAGCATGCACTGCTATTATAAGACAATATAATCTTACTACCGAATCGACAGTTAGTTCGAAGCTTACTATCAGCGGGGTTACAGTTCAACTCGACGCGAAAGCAGGGATTCTCCAAATTTACGCTTACCGCTATTTCGATGGATGCAACTGTCCTGCCCTGCCTCCACCAGCAGATGCCTGCACAGAGTCTTCGGCGCTAGCAGCATGTGATGCTATTACCAAAGAGTTTGCCATTAATACCATATCCTCTACTGGACCTTTGAGCAGTAGCATATCTGTTCAGGGGACAAAAGTCGACTTCCAAACTAAGGATGGGGTTCTTAAGATCAATTCTGGCTCCGCAGGGTGTAGCTGCCTGAGATTGCCTAGGCCACCAAAGTTTTGTAAGGATGTTGAGGATACTAAATACGAAGACACAGTATGCTCAGCTCTTCTAGATAAGATCTACGATCACGAGCATGTAGGATATAGTGGTGAATTCTCTATTGAGGGGTCAAAGGTTGCGTTTAAGACTTGGGGCTACTTTATCCAACTTTACTATCGTGGAGAAGCTTGTACATGCTCGTATTAGATAGTTCCAAATCTAATAAGATGCACTTATACTAGAGGCTGGTAGGCAGTAGGAAGTAGTTAATCAAATAATACACTTAAATTTACATTTTAATTGGGTTTTTCCTATACGCAATTTTTATCACAAAAGTGGCGGAAGTGAAGCTATATAATCTAAAGCGGATATAAAAAGAAATATACCTTTAGGCGTATAATGGCTAGTCAAACGGTACAATACAGACACAGACATTCTTCGCACCGCAACAGGTTGGTCCAAATCTTCTATAATATGTCAACTAGCAGAGAGTGACACTTAAAACGCCTGTCTCTGTATATCTACTGGATATAATACATAGAGTCGCTGCCACCCAGTAGAATGGTGCTGCCGATAAGCTCCAAGTTACCGGCCTTAGCTAGTGCTAGGAGGCAGATTGTTTTGCTATTATAAACATTACGATGGACAGTGTCTTTCAGAAGTAAGCCGTGCATGTAACAGTCAACCCCACTTAGAGCACTAAGGTCTTTGTTAGAGAGTTTGCTGTCAATCTTCACCCATAGCTACGGCGGTAGAGAGGGCTCTCCGCTGCTCGGCCAGTTTGGGCATGACGGCATAAGGTCAGCTCTTCGAGATTGATCTTCCATAGTATCGGTGTTTAGGAGTAGAAAGGGTATATACCAAGTGGCCAATAATCCCAAGAATATTGGTATTCATTCATTCTCATGAATATTTATATTTATAAGGGTGAATAAGCCCAATTTTAGCTGCATTGCGATTGCTGTTGAAGTACATAGTGTTATTATAAATAAAGTATACAGCGTAACTATCCTTTTGTTAGCACTGTGTGGAGCACTCTCTGGCATTGACCTCTTTGCCGAAAGAGGAAGCTACATATGAGCCAAATAATATTGAGCTTATTAATACTGTATGTAAAATTTAACAGGGGTGATTTGCAGCTGTGAAAAAGTAACGGCCAGAAATGGCATTTGATTGTGTCTACTCAAAATGTCCAGCAGTACGTCCAGCAGTACCTTCGGAGACCCGAGGGTACAATAGTGGTACCTCCGGTGGAGCCAGTGTTCCACCACATCGCCCGCTAAAACAGACTCCCGCTATTATTCTTAATTAACAAAAGAGGGACATTCGTTCCGCCTTTGACAGTACGTGTATATGAAAAGAAAAGAAAAAAAAAAACAAAACTAATTGGCTGGAGCTGGTGCCACGTTAAATATTCCATTCTTCGCCCGTTTTTCTGTTCTCGTGTATGTTTTGCGGATCCTGCTGAGACTGGCAGACTAAAGCTCGTAATGGCATTGTCGAGTTCGCGCTGTGGCAATGGGCATGAAAGGAACACGCATCCGCTGCAAAGTAGGAGGACTGATCCTTGCTAGGTAGTAAAAAAACCCACGAGAAGTTATGGGGATCTAGCGCCATTCCTGCCCCATCAGTTTGCACCTTTCCGGCATCCCAATATTTCATACAATCAGTGATGCTTCTTGTGAGGCAATTTGACTATGGCCAATCGTCACAAAAGTTGACGCACCCATGAATAGAATTGACTGGCATGTGGGTGACAAAAAAA
>FWCC01000536.1:0-22517 GCA_900169235.1 Zarea fungicola | reverse complement strand
AGTTTAGATCTCTATTGATCAATCTAAGCAATAGTTCTACTATTGAGAGTTCTACTCTTGACGATACTTACCAGTGTACTGTTCGATATAACCTGACTTGCTTTAGAGCATACCCCAACTGTGACTTACGTCGATAAGCCATCGTTACATTATGGTGCCTGCGGGTAGGATTGTGTGTTTATCTTTTCACGTGTATGCACACTTAGGTACATGATTTTTTTTTTCGACAGGTAGAGGCTAGCATCTAACATATTGGTGGCATCTTACGGCGGGCGTCTGAATGTAGCTCGAGCCCACAGCTGCTGAGTCCTGGTATAGATATTCAGCATGTTATGTAACTTTTCTGGCTCTCACCTACGCCGGAAAGCCCCTTTGCTGCAACTTGCGAATGCTGGGTCGCTTTCTCCAGTTTTCAAGACAGTCACCCCTTTCGGTGCGCCACTACGGAGTAGTATATAGATATCAGTCGCCCAAAACGGAAATAAATGGCTTTTACCCCATTATATATCGTCCAAAAATAGACTAGCTTGACTCTGCTTCGTTACTCATTGACGTTATCACACTATGTGGTGCGCCAGTTGTCGTACCAAAGTTCTCTCAGAGCCACTGGTTTTGTTCTATTGCAAGTACATGGTTGTGCTTGAAGTGGACAACCACAGGGTTGCAAATTGCATTGACACCATGGTTTACGACAACCACTGCTGGTTTAGTGGCACACCTCCTATCCAACGGTCTGAGCGATTAAGGTACTCCAGCCACCTGGTTTGGCAAAAGTTAGCAGATGCTGAACCATAATTCTGTTGCCTTGTGGCCAGGCCTTTTGCGCCCTTCCGGGCTTGACTGATTACGATGCGCAACGTATTTGAACTACCATACTTCTTCTCATTAAACTAACATAACCTCTCGCTAGTCATTTTGAATGCTTCGATATCGTCTTCCGGCATAGCTAGCATTCTTGTTATATAAGTCTCCAGAAGTACGTATGTGCCCCAGCAGCAATACAACAACTAACGGTAATGGTACTAGACTCCTTCTTTTGCCATGTCTACCTACCCTAGTCTATCTACTTCTGAGAATAAAGTCCCATCAGTATCCGAAATTCTCTCCCTTGTGTCTGAAGGCAAGCTCTGTCATTACGACGCAACGTGTAAAAAGGGTGCTCAGTTCCTGATAGTGGGGTTAACGTCATCCGTATTTATCTGTTCAAAAGACAACTATGATGATCATAAATTTGTTGAACGAAGTATTTCAGCAGTCCAGGAAGCTATGGAGAGCCTTGGTGGAACACAAGTTGAAGGGCTCAGCAAAGAGCTGAGTACGTTTCGGGTATTGTGAGGCCCACTGAACGTTTAAATAGATTGAGTTAGAGGACCATAGCCGATTACGAGAGTGCGTAAATTGGTTTTCCTTGGAGGTGAAATATTACGGGTAACTGAACGTGAAATCTAGAGTAAGCTGTGCCTCAGATTTCGTGCACAAGGATGTTATTAGGCTATTGCAGCGGGAGAGCCAGCTACTGCCGGGGTGCTCACTGTCTCGAGTCGAGCGCCGGGGAGGTACTTCTGCCAGCCTACGCGCTCCTCTTACACCTCCCGGTTGAATGTTTTGCGAGACGGTGCCCGCCACCACTAAAGGGGGCATTTTACACGTCTGTCTCTGTTGAGAGCCACTGCACTCTCACAGCCTTTCTCTCTTTATTTTATGCTCCTGCAGGTCAATTGCCTCGACTGCAGGCACGGGTGCATCAGTACAATCCCAGTGGAGAAGTGGACCTTACTCCAAAACGCGCCGTTGTGGCTTGCCGGTCCGAGACACGTCCTGGTGGATAGATTGCAACCTTGACCACTTTATTTTCTCATTTCTACATAATTCTTGTCTCTTTTCGCATCCTCAACGGAGCTCATACCTAGATTGTGCCCAGGATACGTCCATAGCTGATCCGCCCCATCGTCACAGCCACTGGACAAGAGCTCGTTATGGCCGACACTAGCTTCAATCAACAAGGCACCCCTGCAGGGCCAAGGGCGTCGGTTCCAGCGCCATCACTCAAAGCCTCAAAGCCTCAAAATTTCCTCGCCCCAAGTGTAACATAAACGTTCTGGACCAGGAACGATTCGGCCGGGACCCCCCAAGGCTCATCTGCGGCTGAGTTCATTTTAGCGCACTAGTTCCCAAGGCGGCCACGATCTACAATCAATATCAGTGCCACTTGGTCTGGTCATCGAAGTATATGGCAGAATAATCCTTGATTTAGAGTGCAGTACCTTACTACTTGGTCCATTCATTACACAGGCTTGTGCACAGTCATCTTCCTGAATCTCTCTGCATTCCGCGGAGACGCAAGCGTGGGAGCGGTGCTGTTCAATGAAGTTTTGCTGGTCTCCTGCCTCTTGCTTGCACATCTCCAAAATTTCCAAGTACCACCACCAACTGCGTCTACATAAGTGTCCATCCTAGCATCTCGATACTGCATAGTTTTGCAGTATTGCTAAAGAATGGGGAGCTCGTCAGCTAGCCAGCACTGATCGGCCTTTGCTGCGAGCTGCATTTTCTCTCAAGTCTTCGGTGTTTAGCAGTTGAGGTGCTTCTGATTTATCTGGCTACTCAGCTCAGTGGTAACAGTTCAGTAAGTTTCTGCTTCCCATTGACTGATTGCCCGTCACCGCACGACCTGATCCCTGATTGCAGTCCAGTCCACTCGGAACCAAAGCGGTGCGCCCGTCCTCTGACAGCCACAGTTTGAATCGATAAACATGGATACCAGCCGTACCAAAGATGTTTCCATGTCCCCTCTGCCTCTATCCCGGCGCACTGGCGCTTGGGACTCAAGTGTCTGGAGTAAAACGGAGCGCGAGCGTCGCGAACGCGAGCAGGCCCTCATTACCCAAATTGGCCAGCTGCAAGAGACCCTCAGTGACGTAACAAAGACGGAGGAGCGCCTCAACCTAGCGCTTAAAGATACTCAGGCCCAACATGCCTTGGTCGCCGGATCCCTCAACGTGGCAATCCGCAATCTGGCCGACATGCAGCAAGACCACAGAAGTAAGCAACAGAAGCTCTTGAAAAACGAAACTCTAGCCAAGAAACACATGCAAGAATGGTTCAGGTGCTACGGAAACAGCGACGGCGTCCAGGAGCAAAAGCTGCTTTTCACCACCACTACAACCATTACAACTACTACTCCTCCTCCCACCGCCCAACAACAAAAGCAGCGACAACAACAGCAACAACAGCAACAACAGCAACAACAGCAACAACAGCAACAACAGCAACAACAGCAACAACAGCAACCTCAACACGAAAGAGAGCCGCTAACCCTGACTCCGCTGGCCAACAGGGACCTGCCACATCACAGAATACCCGCCGACGATAGAATCGTTATTATTGATGCCACGACTGGCTACAGGCTCGACAGGCTCGACTACATTGCCTCCTCCCATCCCAGGGTCATCGAGATAGCCGCCCTCCCCGTCCTCGCTCCCGTCAAGTTCCTCCACGGTCGACCCATCTGGAACGAGGCTCGTGGCACGGTATACGACATTACCGATGGCAAAATCTCCTCCTGGCTGGCCTGTTGCATTCAAGCCACCGGCACCGAGCAGAAGCCCAAGTGCGACGCTTGCGCCACCAACGCTGGCCCATTCGAGGGCTGCATTGCCGTTGGCTCTGACAGCTTTCCCAGGTGCGGCAACTGTGAATGGAATAGCAAGGCTTGCCTCGGACGAGACTCTTTGCCGTCCCCCGCCCTGGCAGCATTAAATGCCTATCCGTCTTCATTCTTTCTTCGCAGCCCCAGCCCCGACAGTCCTGTCAGCAGAGCCAGTCTTGACCTGAACGCTATTGCCGCCGCGGCAATGGAAACTTCCATTGAGGCCAGCGCGGCGGTCACTGCTGCAGCTGCTACTACTCCTCTGCATACATCGTCCATGTCGGGGGGCTTCACCGCCATCAACAAACTGCCCGGGGTTAGGCCAAGATCCCCAGTCGTTGAAAGGCTTGCCTCAGCCTCCCCGTCCAGCGCCGCTAGATATCGAGAGGGCTCCAAGGCCTCCAGCGTGCGCCGCTCGCGCCATGCTTCACCCTGCACAGTCCAGTCTACCGACTCGCCGCCGAACCACAATGGCGATATTACAAGCGACAATCTCGTCTTGAAGCACAATGATTCCCAGTACACGTATCCCAAGTGCATCGAAGGAGTCCCGCTGAAAAAGATTCAGCCTGGCCATTCCTACTGGGATCCTAGGTGGTCCGATCTCAAATCTTTCACGGAGAACACCTTGCGTTCCTGGGAGGAAAACTATAACCACAGAATTGAGCTACAGAAGCAGGGTCAAGATATAGCCAACGACAGGTACCGCTGCAAACAGCAGATCAAGAAAGGAAAAGCCATTTTAGAGTTTCTGGAGCGTGGCGACTTCAGCCCCTACCAGCTCCTCGGCAAAGACATCACCGGTGATGGTAGAACTTTCAGGTCTTACGACGTACTGTTTCGTCTTCGTGATACAATCACGAAGCTAGCTAAATATCAGCTAGACGTTAAGCCAGTCGAGTGGCTGCGGCAGCGCATACACGAGTTACGCGAAGCCCAGGGCAAAAACTTCAAATTATCCAGGACAATTCGCAATTTCAACAGTGACCCCAAGCTGACCGCCCTGCGCCTGAAATCTGGCGCTCCAACAGCATTGGTCGACCTTCAGGTGCCGAGAAGCTCCAACGAGACCGGAGCCCCTAATCCCAAACGGCGTCGCGTTTAACCAGCAATAGTTTTATCAAGGATACAAATAGTCGTAGCAATAATGACAGGGACATTAGCCAACTACCTGCGTTTACTTTCTTTCTTCGCTGCCTCCGGCAGTTCCTTGGTCCAAACCACTCGCCCTGACTTGGGGCTCTGGCCAATAAAAGCACTGACCACCATGAATCGTTTCTTCTCCCCAGTCCTTTAGCTCATTCTTGATTCTTGGCCTTCTGGGTTTCGAAAATGAATTTTCTCCTTGTGTACATAGGTCTCGACCCAGTAAGATATGCTTGACTCAGATGCTCGTGGCTCCGCAACAGCAGCTGGTAAAACGACAGATTGCCGGTTTGCAGTAGGACGCGATCGGCTCTTCGATGAGCGGCTTCCTTGGGGGGGGGGGCTGGGGGGGGCTGAACGATTGTCGAGAACGCTTTGGGCGTGCAGTATCCGTGCTTAAATGCGAAGAAAAGCCTGACACGAGGCTCATCGATGGGTCCTCGGTCACCGAAGCCGCCTGGTCTCGGTCGTGGCCTTACGACTCGTCAGAGGAGTAGAGATAATGGGGAGTAGCTGAGCCTTTGTCTGTTGCTTCGCAATCTGCAACACAACTCTCCGCGATATGTTGCTGAAGGTCGTCATGCGAGTCTTGCCATGGTGTCGTTTCTGAATGGCCAGTACCGTGATGTAAATCATTGTTACCGTGTAAATGGGCACTGTATTCCACATCAGCCACTAGCCCTGCTTGAGACGCCCTAGTGTTGGCTGCATGAATAAATGTCTCCCGTTTTTGTCGAGCCATTTCCCTAGCATTTCTGAATGCAGTTGCTCCGCGCCGAAAAGATCCAATATTGCCGGTCATTTGCTAACCGTCAATTTGGGTCATATGATACTCTGGCTGTTCTCCCTCGGTTATAGGGCCGGTGACGTGACGGGCATACAGCTGAAGAGTACCAGTTCCAGCATGATGCTTACAGCGACCATTTGCTATGCATTCTCGGCCCTTTATCATACTTTGATGAACCACTCTTGCACCGTGGACCGTTTCTGTCACTGACTAGATATGCTTGGAATAGGGATCTTCATAGTTGGTGACATTGTCTTGGGAGAATACATCATCTTTTGGTGTGAGACTACGCAACGCAATATGTATTGGGCTATGATTGGAGTTTTCGGGGCATTGACCATCACGAACGTCCATCCCGAGCTCCAGAGCCACAGGTATCGCTCCATGCGAACACTGGCGTTCGTGGCGACTGGTATGTCCGTTGTGGCGCCCTTGATTCACGGACTCGATATATTCGGGCTAGACCTGATGAAAAAAAAAGCCTTTACCTATACAATGGTGGCAAAGATAGGCTGCCTTCTACCTGGAACCGCGCTTTATGCAATGAGGTTTCCCGAAAGTTGGCGGGCGGGAAAATTCGACATGTGCAGCTCCCACTCATTCATGCACACCCTGGTGGTTTGCGCCGCTGTTATCCAGATGATAGGGTATCTGGAAGCCTTCGACTATGCTTACGTACGGATTAACTGCTCGGCCTTTTGAATCTCCTGTTGAAGCCTCTAACCACCGGGACTAGCGGCAGCCTTCGCCCCAGCTGAAGGTCAGCAATCTCGAGTTGATATTTTGACTCTTTGTGATATATGATTAAAATGAAAACTTGTCATTCCTATACTGCTATGTAAGCATAAAGACTCTCAATCATTATCGCCTCGCTCCAGTCTCTGATCCATGTTGAATCCCGATACTGCCTTTCGAAACGCAGCCCACCAAGTGGTTGAAGTAACGTGGTGACACCTGGTGAATTTGGTTCGCCTAGTAAGAACTCTTCCACCTGTGCAGCATAGGACGTCTTTGTTGTGTCGACGAGGCGATTCTACTCCCCTCCCGATACCCATAATTGCCGATCAACCTCAACCCGAATCGTCCTGTAATTAGCTTTTGCTACGATAACTTAGCGGATAGTAACTGACTAAATCCAGACGGTCGGAGACTCTTCTTGAGCACTCAAAATCCGGCTTCTCACCCTGCTGGGCGCAGTGTCACACAGAAACGATTTTCGGATCAAGTGAGGACGGTCACATTCACCAGTACCTTGATCGAGGTGCTGCAAGAGTGGAAATCAAGCTCCAACGCTACATGCCGAAGTGTTGGCTCATCTGAAGCATCGTCGCCCCAATCAGTGATGATTATGATTTTTGCCGCTCCCTTTGATACCCATGGCGCGAAACTTCATATTATTCCTTACATTATGACCAGGCTAGATTCGGCTTGACTCCAAGCAGGAACAGCCCCCAATTGGCGACCGTCCGCGCTGCGGTTGTACCACTTTCATCGCTTCACACCCAGCAGCCCCTGTGACTACAACGACCCTGTGTAGCGCAGTTGGTCGGGTTCCAGTACACCCCCTTTGGACTGGTACTTCCCTCTCTAGTTCCGCCTTCGCTACATCAGCAGTTGAACGCCTCTCTTGTATCAAGTAAATTGAACTCCACCGCACACCGCAAATACTGCAGACAAGTATGTTTTGTGGCTCGTGGTTGCATACGCTTGATGCAGCTGTCGAGACAACGCAATGTCACGACCAATCAACAGAGATGTTTTGACTTCCGACAATAGCACAATTACGCTATCCCGAACAAGGAAAGCCCAATTTATCAGAGTTCAAGGGGTGGGGTGCCTCAAAAAGAAGTCAATATACAGGCTTAATAAGTGTATCCCTTTGGTGGAGAAGGGAGCGCTTTTCCCCATCAAGTCACGCCGCCTGGTGGCGTAGGGTGTGGTGAATGACACAAGAGGCCCATTTTTGCATTAAGCAGGAAGCCGCCGCAAGGGCCGGCATGAGGGAGGCGAGCTCATCTGTTCAGCCACCAGCGGCTGACTAGATTGGTTGATTGGCTGCGTTACTCAACTACGCCCAACACATGCGTCCTGACCAAAATCCAGCACTTGTAAAACCTCCTGGTCTCTCGATAAAAATTGCATGAACCTAATTTTTCAGTCCTCAATCAGCATCGTCAATGATGCCGCGTTCGTCAATTTCACCGAAACATGGCAAAACTACCTTTCCAGGGATTGGCAACCTTTTAGCGCGCAGGCATTACACTTCTTCCCGGGCACTGCTCTGCCAACGAGCAGTTGAGCATGCGCTGAAACATATTGATTTGGGGCTTCTAAAGATACTTGTCGAGTTTGATCTTGTAAGAACTGAGGTTGCGATAAGAAAAGCTCTGAGGCTAGCAGTGGGCACCGGGCGCACTGATCTAATTGACAAGCTCATACGCTCTGTTGAGGGCAGGAAGGCCATAACCGAACTATATTCGAAAGCGTTCGAAAATTTGCCCACCGTGGATAAGAGCTACCTTTTGCATAGAAGTTGTTCCTCATGTCCGAAAATTCATTCGCATCGAGCCTTCTTCAGAAAATACTGGACTACCCAGTCCAAGGATGCCTGCAGGCGTGTGCTTTGTTGGACGGACCATGACCTCGCCGTACAGCGTTTGGGACCGGGTTGGAAAATAATACTCGAAAACGACTTCCACCTTACCACAAAAGACTACGAGAAGCTGAATTATGTGAATTATTCAAAAGTGATATCTACATCGTATTTACACCACCGTTTGCAATTCTTCTTTGGGATACCTGCAAAAAAGGCCGTTGATACTGACCGACAAACATGGACATTCACGCTATATTCACGGCGAGGCTCGAAACTGCGATTTGAAAACCATAAATGGACATGGAAGGTTGATTTTCGAGGAAACCCCGTGTGCAGTAAACGTGCACTGCACTTGCTGAATCACCTGTTTAAAGACGCTAAACCCATGCAGTGTAGAGGGAAAACCTCTACAACCAATGACCGGCTGCCTGCTTTCTTTGAAGCTATGCCAGCTGCAGACAGAAAGCAAGCTTTCGGTCTTTCGGGTATCCAGGATAATGCGGTTGGCTTCGCAAATACTTACAGATTGAAAAGGTTTTTCCAAGCCAGGTTGACCTGCCAAGGATTTCCAGGAACGATACCGGGAATTCGATCCAGGGAGTCAAGGGTTGATCAATGGACTGACAAGAATCTCTACATGTCAGATACGTCAGATATTCTCACATTTAGAAAGCCGTCTGAGGAGCAAGGAATATATCGAGCATTTGACATCAACAAATCCATTTCGCCTCCTGCATTCTTCGAAAGACTTAATGCTACGTTCTTAAACCACTACCCCAAGGTGTCAAGAGTGTCCGATGATGGAGAGAGGGCTGACGATGGAGAGAATACTGTGGTACGGATGGATTTGTATTTTGTTGGGGAAATTTTAAAGAGCAAGGTTACATTTAAGGCGACTATGGATTGTATTACTTTCTCCTTCTCCGGAACTGAAAGGGCGGGACTGTTGCTGGCGGACTTACTGCAGTGGCTCTGTGGTGACAATGTCGCACACCCGTACGATTATATGAAACTTGGGCATTTTTGGAACAACCACGATTTGTGGGAATGGGAGAATACCGGCACTAAGTGACACTAGGTTGCCATATTGGCACTCAAAGAGCCGAATAAATAGGTGTCATGCAAATGTTTGTTCCCTTTGCTGTCTCTTTCGTCTCACAGGTTTCTAAACCCTATTATTCTGGTGTGTTATTCCATGCCAATACTTTATTGTTCTCGGGCTCATCAACAGTTTGGTGTGTATCACGACATAGACATACTTATGAACATCATGCTCCGTCTCCCTGTCAGGCAGGCAGGCACAGATATAATGGTAAGAATACCTGCAACCACCCCCTGCCAGTGCCCTACCCTCCACCAGCATGGGGTGTGGCGGAGTTGACTGGCGGGTTGGCTGCTGCCAATAACCAGACAGCCCGCCCATATTGACAGTCCACAGTCGACACTGCCCCAGCGCACGCGGGCAGGTTCATGGCTGCTTCACAAGAGGCCGTCATCGTGAGAGCTACGCTACCTGAGATTTCTCACGACATTCATTACAGAGTTTACGGAGTTGCTAAGCTCTGGCAGGGGATTCCGCGAAGCATCTCACGGATTTGCGCCACATTCCCGCTCTCAGAAAACCTGCATCCGGCTGGCAGATAACGTCGCTTCTGGCGCAACTTTGCAGCCGATTTTGGATCAAATTCTAAATCCATGCTTGCCTCTCCCGTAATAAAGAGCTTCGTCCATATTACTACAGTCATGATTTTCCTTTACTCGAATTGCTTCTCCTTCTTAGACTCTACTGCTACAGGACCACCAAGAAACTCGCAAACGGAGAACTCAATCTAAAACCTGGCATCTACTAGCTACATTGTTCTAGAAAAATACAAAATGACGGATGCCCAACATGCTGTCCGGAAGTTTGCAGATTTTCCACCTCAGACATTCACTGGCAACATTTTCCGTCCAGGAGATGAAGGGTTCATTGAAGTCTGCAGGATCCCGAATGCGCGGGTAAGAAACACGCCAGCATTGGTTGCACAATGTCGTTCCGCGGATGATATCTTGGTGGCAGTCAATTATTGCCGGGAAATCAAAGAGCGCATAGCCATTCGGGGTGGTGGTCACTCAATTGATGGTCATGCCATGCCTGATGGGGTGTTTGTGATTGACACCTCGCTGATGGACAAAGTCTGCATCGACCCAAGTACTGGCGTTACTATTGTCGAAGCAGGAGTTCTTCTTAAGAAGATGGACGCCACCACGCAGGAGCACGGCTATGTTGTACCATCTGGGACTGTGTCAGATACGGGCATTGCCGGTTTAACCCTCGGTGGAGGCATTGGATATCTAACCCGGCAGCTTGGCATGACTGTCGACAGCTTGCGCTCGGTTGACGTGATTACCATAGCTGGGAAAAAGCTGACTGCTTCTGAAAAAGAAAACGAAAAGCTGTTTTGGGGACTGAGAGGTGCTGGCCATAATCTGACCATTGCTACCTCGTTTACATTTCAAGCGCACAAGATTGGGCCGCATGTGATGAGCGGTCTTGTCGTTTATCCAATTGATGATGCCGTGAATATACTGAGCCAGATGGACAAGGAGATGTCGGACGCCCCTCACGAGCTCTCCATTTATCCGGTCGTCCTACCGGCGCCTCCGCTCCCGCGACTACCAGACCATATGCTAGGGCATCCAATCTTTGTTCTCATTGTTGTGTATACCGGTGATCCTAGCCACTACGAGTCGGTTATGGCGGCTATTCACAGACTGGCTAATCCGCTGCTGAATCTCGTCGAACGTCGCACCTGGACGGAGACCAACGCCATCCTCGATGTTTTGGCACCTCCAGGGCGTCGCCAGCATAGCCGCGGCGGGTATCTTGCGGCAATTACCCGAAGGGTGGCTCAAGCTGCTGTTGATCTTGTCATCAAGGCTTCTAAGCCCACAGGGAAAGGTCCTAGCGTGGCTGTTGCTTTTCCCTGCTTGGGCGGCAAGAGTTTAACCCGTCATGAGAACTCGACTGCGTACTCGCGAACGGGCGCAAACTGGATGTGGGAAGTTCTCGGGCAGTGGGACAATCCGGAGAAGGACGAAGTGTATGTGGGCTGGGTTGACCTTGTGATGAATACGCTACACCCGCATTCGCTCCAAAACGGATATGTGAATCTGTCTACAGACCGTGGACCCGAGTGGCTGCGCTGCATATACGGCTCACCAGAAAAGTGGGAGGATCTATATAGATTGAAAGTCAAGTATGATCCCGACAATCTCTTGTACTACAATAAAAATATCACGAGGGCTCAGTTACACTTTGCTGGGCAAGATCACTCCCGCATGAGGTCTGATGAATGAGTCCAAAAATGGTTTGACAATAGGTAGCAGGGAGAATGAAAGCATTTGTTTGATGCTGTGAAGGAGACGATATTAAGTCCAGTCGGTTCAGATGGCAGAAGCAACGTACGATCTGAGAAACTATAGATATTCCCGTGGCAAACTTCAGAAATCCTCCAAGGTCAAATGTCCACCTCGCTTTACGCTTTCCGTAGTGACCTCCTCCACCAAAAACTTGGCCAATGTCCCTCCGGCCTCAACATCCGTCGAACCCTGAGAAAACCGGAACTTGACGAAACCACGTGGAAATGATGTTCGCACAACTCCTAGGCTTGTCCCATTTTCTTCCAAGTGGTGTTGTACGCTGGCCAGATTTTTTTTTAATATCCTGGGTGACAATGCCGAGTTTAGTATTCCGAACAGTATTCTTGAGAATCTTGCACACTAGTGATGCACCCTGGTCCAGGTCTGTTTGAGTGGAGGCGAAGGCGAGAAATTGGACTCCGGCAATGCTGGATTGTAAGGCCGATATAGGATCGTCTTTGCGGCCGCGCGTAACAGAAATTAACGGCCGATATAATATCTCGTACAGAGGTTCCTCATCCCTGACATCGTTGATAATTTGGCCAACTAGCTCGCACGCATCCAAAGCCGTAATTTGGTTGCAAATCGATGCCAATTTTAGTGCATCTACCACCCGCCCGCGACGTCGTAGGAAAGCTTGATATCGCGCCTCCCTGTATGTGTAACATAGCACAACAAGGGCAAAGGCAGAACGGAGAGCGACTACCAACATTGCCGACTCATCACTAGATGAGATGGTGAAGCTACGGAGGCGGGCAGGGAACGCGATGTAATGGGCTGCCTTGCTACAGTGATACCAGCCTCTCTACTCCACCGTACATGTCAACTACGCCAAAATTGGCCGTTACATACGTACATCTTCAATAATTTAACATCAGGGACCTTGCCTGGATATGTACCAAAAGAACGGAAATAGGTGTCGCGGGGTAAGCTACGTAAAGTTTCACTGGGCGTCAATTTTGGCCACTGCAGGGACTCATCTATCATAGAGCACTATGTTTGCGATTATCTATATAACAACGATCATATTACTGTACCGGTAGACGGTGTTATCTTTGTTTAACATAGGAGGGCTAATGTACTTGCCTAACCCTGGCAGTTGCATCAAAGAAATCTATACACAATCAACTTGCGAAAGATTTGTACCCTTGGAAGCGTCGTGATATGGTGAAGTTAGAAGACGGGTGCTTCAGCGGAAGCTCAAACTTTACCTGTAATTGACTCCGCCCCATCGGCGGCCACGTTCACGTTCACGAGGAAAACAACATAGACACAGCTTTTAAAAAAATAAAGAAAGAAGAAAGGAGAGAGGAAAGACCAATGCCGATACACACATTGTACAGTGTGCGGTTGTGAATGACACCAACTTGTGTACAAAAGCCAGTTTCTGCTGCAAGGCTGCACCCCTACTGTGATTTCCGCGCATATAGTTGATACTTATGGCACTGCGAGGGGCAAAAGATGAAGATTAGTGAAGCGCACTCGAGCAATCGTGGATTGCAGTTGGGGGCCTTTCATGAATCAAGGTAAGCAGAGCAACTGACTACAACGAAATGCGATGACATTGTGTTTGGGTTGCTGTTCTGGAATTGAGGCTACAGGCAGAGCAGGAAAGTTCACCCGCAGTTTCGACGGGCGGTTTCTTCGGCACGTAGTCTGGTTCATGGCTGACGTCCACTGTTTGAAGTTAGAGACAGACCCACAACACAGTGCGATTAAAAACTTTTCGCACCAAGTACTTTTGTCGTGCTACTTCTGGGGTGGGTGGTAACAGTTTTGGAACAATGTCCGGGGTGGTACGTCGGCGAGATGGGGCGATTTGTGCCACGCACCCACCGCATTCGCTAGCTTCAGATTGTAACGAGCTACCTACCTGAGGAGAGCGCCTATCCGTAGCAATAGACCTAATTCCAACCAGACAATAACCCTAGAAAAAGCAGCTTTCTTATTTAATAAAATAGCTAAAAATATAAAATCTTAAAGTTTAGATCTTTAAACATGTAATTAGAACTTTAATATATATTTTTATAAAATTTATATAGTTAACTAACTTAGTTAACTAGTTATTTGTATTTCTCTTTTTATTTGAACAAAATGCTGTTAGTGTTTATATATAGTGTATGTGGGAATCCTTAACATCACTAGCTGGCTGGCTGAGTAGTTCGGCTGGCAGACCCCATGGAGATGCGTTGACGGTGTCGGAGCTGAAAGTGCGCCAGTATTGGGCAAAAAATAGTCACGTGATATCGCATCACTTGCGTGTTTGTGTAGCGACCTCTAATTAACCCAGACGTGATTGCCTCGCCGCACGGACGCTGTGCATTCACAAAAACTGGCCACTTTTCCACCTTAAGTCAATCAAGGATTTCTCAGTCAGGCGTTTGACTCTAATATTTTTCCTCCATCTACTTCCTCCTGCCCATTTTTGCTATCTCCAAACTCGCCTGGTTCATTGCATCACGCCTATGTCTTTGCCACATCCAGTTGTTCTAGATGCTTCTCTGGATAAAACAGGCAGAGCAGACATTTTACTTTGCACGGCCTATGAGAAGTCACCTTGAACCGCAAAACTAGCCAGTCAACAGCAAAATCTGTTTCTGCCTGGCGGAATCTCGATCAGAGTCAACTTGTCCATATAATTAACCTCGAGTAAGCTCACAACATGCACACACGACTCCAGCCTGACATTGTCCAGCTCATTATTTGCCGCTGCAGCTGGACTGCTGCCCGCATGCTCTATCAAGATGACGACCGATAGAGGGCCAGACGGATCACCACAAAATCTGCAGCAAGTCTTTATCTCAACATCACCAAGAGGATCCAAGACTATAATCAGCCATAGGACTCATCAGTCTCGAGCTGCAGAGGCATCCGTTTGTGGAATTATGCAGCGCAACCGTGGCGATGCTCTTTTTGTGCGTCCACTCTACTGGACAGATCAGCACTCGCTGCTCCTGGGTGTCCAGTTCAACGAGCTACCGCCTTGCGATACACCCGTACCCATAAACGTACCCGGTTCGCCCCCATCCAAGGGACATATGCAGCCATCCAAGACGATCACCACTCTCAGTGCTACTCTCACTGATATCTTGTCACACAGGATTGGCCACCCTGTGATTGCATCGAGCGCCGTGCGCACAATCATGTCAACACTCTGGCCCAACAACTTCAGACACTCGCTATTAGCACCTGAACTGCACCTCTACTTTGGAGACAAGGTTTACCGCGAGGTAGTTAGATCCCAGATCCTCTGGAACCATCCAGGCAGTAGCTGCGTTTCAACCCAAGCATCATTTGCGTCGTCTCAGTCGACGCTCCTTGCCGATTCACAGCTGGCCTCACAATCAACTTCCTCAAAACCTTCATTGACGGGAATGCCCATGGTCTGCTACATGGGAAAGGCCCAGCTGGACTCGATACGCAGAAACATGTATCGCATCCAACAAGGGCCAAATGGACTAATCAACGAGCCGGTCCTCAGCTTACAGCAGAAGCGATCTAAAACTATTCAGCCCAAGAACCCAGATGAGGACGCCTACATTGCTGGTGTCCTGCTTGCCATGGCTCAGAAGTATTTCTATGCCAGACCTCATTTCTTTCCCCCTTCCCGAAGGACCGCCTTCTCCCCCGGCAGGGATGCAAAGCCATTTCGAGATGTCAAGGTGCGTTTGATGACGCATGACTGCAACACGGCCGAGTTCATTATTTATACTGCAACCGTTACTGCCACCTTTCTGGAACGCTTCCGCCGTCCCCATAAAGTGCCACGCTCAGCCGAGAGTGAGGATAAGCTGGGCATAACAATCAACTACACTCGTGTGCCCATTTGGCCCATCCTTGGGCTGCGAGAACGACTGGGGAAAGCTCTTGGAGAAGATATTGTAGGTGATTTCGATCCAGCGGTCATGGAAACGTGGGAAGGCGATGGCGTTGAAACACCTTCTTCAAACGGCAGGCCAAAGCGGGCCGCCTTGGACGAAGATTTTCACGTGAGATTCGAGGATACCGACAAAAATCCCTCCTCTCACGTCCACACCAAAAGGCAGTGCTTGCGGCAACATCCTCCTCTCGGAGTTACAGTATAATGCCGATACTTGGCGGCCACATAAACCAGGAAAAACCTAAGAGACTACTTTGGATTCCGTGCATGGACATGCAACTAGACAGCTCTAACCGGCTTATGTCAAGAGAGGTGATTCTTTCACAGCCCATATCCATTGCATGACTGGCCTCATCATTCATCGGGCGCTTCTGAGATATTTTCAACAGTTCTTACACCTATCCTGCCCCAGGTGCCAAATACATAATGGCTGTCACACACAGTAAGGACCCGGAGGGTTGAAGCTCAGTAGTTCTTTGGCTCATGGTATCAGCGCATCAGCGCATCAGCGCCTAAAATCACCCAACGACGCCCTCTTTGAGCTCAAGCCTTGACTTGGCAAAGGCTGGGTGCAATCTAGAAGCGTTTTTCACCTGTGACCGTGGCGACCGCGCGCAGATGATGGGAGATATGTCGATTGGAGACACGAAAGGATTTATCGGGGTTTTACATACTCGTGGCAGTGTTGCGTGAGATCGCAAAGTATACAGTTTCCGTCTACAAACCGTGGATTGTTGAACTCTTCAAGTCTGGCCTACATGGCACCTGATTTCGTAGCTTCTGTGCGGACCAGTAGGCGCTGCCTTGGGACGCTTCTAGCCGCGTCTTGAGCAATTGGTGCGTGATATTCCAGGTGCCGTTGCTGGCCCTGCAGATATTCTTCTCACGTCAGGCTTACTGGGATCAAGAGGGAAATGAACTTGTCGGCGGTGACAGATGCCACGGTGTTGAGTCGGTGTTGTCTGGAATTTTGCCTGGGCATATGCATTGCGGATGGAGTTGTCGCTTTAGAATGCGCCAGAAATGGAGGATTTATGCTCGTGTGGTAGCAGAGGTTCGCTTTCGCCTATCACCTTTTTCAGTTCCCATGCATCACACTGCTCTGATGTGTTCTCCCTACGTCGACATGATTTTACGCTGATCTTACTTCAATCAATGTTGCATTCGGTGCCGACGTATTGGTTCGTCCACAGCCTCTAACAGTACAATAGATCCCACTTCCTCCATGCACTAAGTACCCCTAGTGAGCATGTCTTGGCATGAACCGTCGTGTCCTAACTGTCCACCTATTTGTGAACCATGAGCTGACAAGCCTCAACCATGGCATTAACTAAGGATTGATTTGCCTCCATCTTCTGTGACGCGTTTGCGGACATTCACTTTCAACATGCCGACAAGCCTCTGAAACATTGGCGGACCGCTCCGTGGGGCTGTTAAATGAATGACGGCGCTGGATGAGGCTGACGACTTGTCGGAAAAATCATCTGAGGCATACTCACCCTCCTCATCGTAACCATGGGTGGCAGCGGGCGGCAAACGAACACCAACGGTGGCAGTCGGAGCGAAAAGAAGCGCTTCTCCGGTCCGGAGATCAGTAATCTTTCTCATTAGGGCCTCCGGATGCCAGCTTGTCCCTTCGTTGCCCTCTGTATTGCTGTTGCCGTTTGATGCCCCAGCCAGATGCAGAACAATGGTTTTTAGCCAGTCAGGGGAACTGAAGTGATGTAAAATGGAAACAGGGCACAGGTCGAGAAGTTTTGGCGAGACAGTGGGCTCCTGTGTCGAGATGAAGACCCGGACTGCCAAGTGACGTTGCAGACGAATGGAGGTGAGGAGGGATTCGGTGAGTATTCTGCACTCCGCGCTATCCTTCATGTATTTGTGAGCTTCATCCAAAGCCACCACTCGCCCGATATCTCCAGAGCTCTGTTCAAGGAAGAGACTAAGGCAAATGTTGAACAGCGAACATGCCAAGAGATCGGTGATGCACGGGCAAGACAGGTCGACAATGGTAAGTTCTCCTGCCTGCATGGAGCTGTTAGCGTAGTGCGGGCCATCGTGGCTATGTCGTACCTTTGGCCTCCAAGTCTCGTCAGAACTTTGTGTAGTTTTGGAGATGCTGCGTTTCGTGGCTTTTCGGCCATCCCGGCCCTTTTCAGCAACCATGCGGGACTGCGCTTCCTGCTGTGACGGCATGAAGCTTTCAAGAGCGTCAAGTCTTTGCTGTAGAGGGACTCGCTGGCTACCAAGCAGATTTTCATCGACCAGGCGGGCTTTGAAATCTGCATAATCAAAGCCCTGCTCGTGAGAGTCCTGCTGCTCGAGGCGCATATTACGCAGGATGCGGGTAATGGTATGCATGTAAAGCGGGGGAGAATCCCCGGCGTCCATCAAGTCGAGCATGCGCTTCGTGTTGAGCTGCGATTCATGAATGGCAAAGTTCTCTACGACAACCTTTGGTAATGCGCTGTAAATCTCCTGCAAATAATTTGTCGTTAGGTGTACAATGCTGGAGATACGAATTGAGTATCTGTACCTGAATTCTTTGTCTGTTGGTCGGGGCGCAAAGAACCCGCACCTTGACGCCGTCATTCGACGACAGGTATGCCGCTTCGGAAGGGGCGCCGGCGGTGCCAGAGTTGAAGGCATCATAATGAAAGACGAGACCTGTCAGAGGGTGGGGGAGCACGTTTGCAGGGGAAGGGAGTAGGCAGTTCTCCAGGAGACAGCTCAGCGTGTGGCTCTTGCCGGAGCCCTGGCTTCCACAGATGAAAACGCTAGTTGGACTGGCGGTATTGAAGAAGAGCCTGGGGTCCGATGCTTCTTGACCTTCTCCATTCGAAGACTTGCCCGCAATAAGACCATACTGCGTGAACCCAGCTCCGATTGCTGCCGCGTTTTGGCGTACCACCTGGTTGAATATCGGCGTGGTTCTGAGTTGTTCCACATCCCTTGCGCCGCCAGGCGACGGCAGGAGTGCCATATGTCGCACCAACTCCTCTGCTTCTGCGTCCAAATACATTTTATCAAGAGAAAGAAAGAATGAATGTGAGTGGAAAAAGATTGAAGAGAAGGAGCGGATGCAACTGGCGAGCCTACATTCGGCTCCCAGTACAGCACCAGGATAGGGTAATAATACAACTCACACAGAAGGACAACGGATCGGACAATGGCAAAACTATGACAGATGATTCGTGAACCAGGCTGGTCTACTAAGCACACTATTATATCCATATCTATCCGATACTTCGTTGTCGTGGCACACATTGCCTACAATACGCCATGTACGGCGTTAAAGTGCGCGAACGCTTCACAAAAGCCGGACAAGTACTTCATGGTCCCTTCACACGTGCTTGCTCTCCTTCTAGGTGAACCTCCATCACTGAATGCACCTACAGTACATTCGGCAACTACAACTTTCCTCATTAGGTACCGCCAGAATCGGAGTTCTTGCCTCTCTTTAGCAACCGTTTACAGTGTACTCCCATCCCCCAGTGAGTCAAACATTTTCAGCCTTACGGACTCTTTTAACCCTGGAGTCAGAGCAAAGATGACAATTGCGTGGTCCTCAAAGCATGGCCAACCACGAAATTTCAAAAAGGCAGGGCCTAACGATGGAACAGCCCACGGAGACCGAAATTGGGAGAGTAAGAAGGAGAAGGCTATAGATCAACAGCTCTGGTAGCAGACAAAATGTCTTTCGCAATAGAAGACACAAAGGAGTGTAGAGTGACCCGTTTCCACCGAGAAAAACTGCCAGGGATGAATGGTGGAAACGAGTGATTTGGCTACGTATCTACGACAGACAAGGTTGAAATTTTGCTTGTACCGTCTCCGTTATGTTCCGGCTGCAGATTTAGATATGCCAGCAAGATACTCGATTCTCGACGTCTCTACTGTTCAAGGCTGAGCTTGATGCGCCCTGCAGGCCCTGTACATCACAGTTGTTCTGTCCAAGCCACACTGCCAATTTGCCTATAATTCGAAAGACATGCATCGCCACTATTGAGTTTGATGTGCGAACTTACCTGTGTTCCTTCGTCTAATGTTTTATTTTCCGTACTGGTACACCATAAGGCGAAAGAATTGTCTCACTGTCTGTAAATAGATTTAAAATAACGTACTGTACAGTGAGTATAGTGCAGTATTATTATACAAGTAGTAAAAGACTGGTACAAAAATGACATCATTGTAAAGAAGCTCGGGTGGGACTGCTCCAGCGTGCGAATTCGGCGACAAAAGTCATTTAGTATCCATCAGTATAACCAGGCGAAACTGGATTTGTAAAGCTCTATAAATCATATTAATACCCGAACTAGGGAATAAGATACCAAATTTATGGGAAAGCCAAGCCGCCAACCTCATATCCTGCCGCTGTTCACTCAGGATGCCCTTCCATGAAAGCAGCAGCCCAAACATTCCACCATTGTGGGATAGGATACTAAACCCAGATTCAAAGTGGCACAACGAAATGCTGATGCTTCAAGAAATTAAACCGACAGTGCGGCTGACTCTCGTTGGCTGGGATCTTCACAAATTGGCCGATAGAGCCACCACAGTCACGCCGCTCTACCTGGTAGTTTTGGCACAGGATTGGAGTGGAGACCTAGAGTATGCTTCTCACTGTTTCCTGGAGTCTCTGATGAGCCACAAGCGTATCAGTTCGCACGAAGTCCTCATCGTTGGTGCGAATCCAGAGAGGCCAAGGCGCAGCCTCCAGTTCCATCGTACACGGCGCAGGGCATCTGGACAGCCCTGCATCATTCTGAACATAGTGGAATGCCTCGGCAAGCCTTTATCCAATGGTCTCATTCAAGTGACAGAAACTGAGAAGTTGTTCTGCCTTAAGGGGGCCCTGAAAACAGCAGTACTGAACTATGGGGACGACGCTATCCAAGATATTGGCGCATCTGATATTGGCGGTTGCCACCATGGCGGTCATTTCTCAATACGAGATAGATGCTCTATTAAGATGAGTTCCGGTGATGAAAGGCCTGTGTATAGGATATTCGAACGACGTGATTGCAATCAACATTTCGAGGATGTATTATATATCATAGATGAGGACAAAAAACGATGGATCACGGGCTGGAGATCGTCAAGATAACGGCGTTCTGCTATGAGTGGAACAAAAAAACAATTTGGAGAAGACTGGTATTAGTGACTTTATTGCATTGTGTAAAATATGTAATGCGCCGTGCGATGACTATCGCAATCCAGGCCGTCTGAGGTGCTGGTGTCCTTGGTGGTACAGCTATCAGAGTGGAATGCAACGTGTTGTAGTTCTTCAATCAGTAAATCCTGCTGTTTACTGATCACTGTTGTACCATTATAGTTACTGAGACCTGCCCCATGCCCCTTCTTCCGCACCGACCGCATTGCAGCTCAAAGACCCATCGAATAGTCGTTTCAAGTGCATGCCTCGTCTATCTCGTAACCAAAACGCTAGTCGTCATCTGCCAAAAAGCCCGAATTATGGTTTGACTCCAGGATCCCTTTACAGGGTTAGTTTGTATTGGCATCAAGGATTTACCGAATACAGACCAGCGCGGTATATGAAAGGCTCGAAGGTAGCCTCTCCTGTGAAAACCGTCGCAAAGCGTGTACATACACTTGCTGAACTCGTATTCCTGCTTTTGTGATTGATGTACCGCACTATTTTCAAAATTTCTTCCCAGATTTGGATGTCTCTACTGAGCAAAAGCAAGATTTCTTGTGCCTCCCTTTCATGTAAAGATGAGATCAAATCTTCTACAGCGTCCATGATTTCCTAGCTCTCTGCTGTACTTATTGTTCACTTAGACATATGATGGCGGCTTGACAAAAGCCATACCCCGAGTGGAGGGGTAATGTATATATATCGAGTTGTTCCACCTATGTCTGCACCCGCAGTATTTGCTTTTGAAATAACAGCGAAGGCAAAGAAACCTGTACGAAGCCGATAATGGCTGCTTCAAGGCTTTGCTGTTATTTCCAAGAAACGAAGTACAGCACAGCATATCTGATAGTCGCGTAACGCCGCACAGCCGCCGGTTCCTGGCTGCCGTCAATTGGAACCTGCGCCAGCTCCAGGGATAGTAGTGTTCCGACTCTCTGCGTTTTGGTGGGAGGATGGCGCGGAATGATGCCGCCCCGAAGCTCGTGCAACATAATAATAAATAGACTCGGCACCATGGCGCTTGTATAATAAATTATTGGCACGTTGAAATGATACCCCAAATACGAATATATTTGACCTTTCTGCTGCTGGGCAATATTACTGTCAGCTATCGGGTTGAATGTATAAAGCGCATCAGTCTTGATGGAATCCGCTTTAGGTGGAACGCTTGTAAAATCGTCAGCCCTAGTTGTGTCGTCAGGGCCTGCAAATCTACGCCGACTCACGTTGCCTTCAGGGTTCAGTCATGGCGGCATCATAGAAACTATGGGGTTTCAAGTAAAAAAGCTACAATTATAATTTATTGTTACTTGGGATTATTCTTCTGCGATTCTTGTTATGTTTTCTTCTTTCAAACTGATTGCAAAATCCCCTATTTCATTGAAAATGGACGCCAATGCTGCCCATGACTGTAATTATCTTCTTCAACGCATCTCTGAATAGGGCCACCCTGAGTTGCTAAACTGAACAGGATCGGCCTTGCCAAGCATCCTCCACAGAGTTCAAGTTACGTATAGCTGAATGACCTCGGCGCGACCATTCTCACAAGGCATCAGTCGTGCCCTGAGCCTTTTTTGAATGGTTCTTCCAAATACGCCACCCAGTTTGATAAGGGCATTTTGTGGTATTCCTAGGTTCTCATATGCTTGATGTACTCTATTTATCAGCCTTCGAGCATCATCTGGCCTGCCCTGTGCACTATAGAGAAAAGCGAACCCGTAAATATCGCGTGACAAAGAAGTATCAACCGGATACAGACCATCCTCTTGTTCTCTTAGTGCTCTCTGGAACATGGCCTCCGACTCGTCTAACTTGCCCTGCTCCTTGTAGATAATGCCAAAACTGCGCATAGCATCACAAGCTTCAATAGCCCTAGGAGCAGTGATCGGAATGGTCTGG